>PVJX010038177.1:0-16480 GCA_004027295.1 Dolichotis patagonum
GTTTGCTGAGTTAAGTGGCTTAAGTATGTTAAGGAAAGGTGCCGTGAACACCTTGGGGAAATGTACTTCTTTGGACAACTCAGAGGTGCTAGATCCCTAATTCAAAGAGAAACATTTCTCATGTTTGTTCATTCTAGATTATATTTTCATTTAAATAAATCTTTCAGGTTAAGTTTAAGCTTTTTAAAAAGAGTTAGTTTTGAGACTTGAGAAACTATACTAATACTGTGGGAATTGGTAAGGCCTTGACTTAAAGCTTTCTTTGTAATGTGATTTCCTTTCGAGTGTATTTTGCTAAGTGAAACTTGTTAAGAAAACTTTTGTTAACTAATTTTTTTTCTTAAACACTTTTTCACAAAAATATAATTGTACTGAATTTTTCTCGTCTTTCTGGGGAAGGGTAGGGTGAAAGCAGGAAGCAAGGTGTGGACGGGTTCAATCAGGACCTGACAGGCTCATTTCTGGCTGGTTTTCCTCAGCATAGCCTTGGATCTGCTGGATGGTTGTTCATAGAGTACAGATCAAACAAAAGTAAAATAATCCAAACAAAAATAAGAATAAAACAAAATTCCTTGAGTACTTACTAAACTCAGACACTGTTCTAAGCATTAGATAGATGACAGATTCCTTTACTGTAACTTTTGCTTATTGTAATTGCTATTAGTTTGCTCTCACAATTTTTATATTTAACAATTGAGATCGAAATGAGATAGTGATTTAAATAAACAGTTATTTGGCTTCAAATTGCCACCCAGGCCTGCCTTTCTGACAAAGATTTTGATAAGGGTCTCCTTATACAGGGAAAGCATATAAAGGCTTGATAGTGTCATATAGACCACTGACCAAACCAACTGTTAGATCTAAAGGAAGCAGGTTTTTCCCCCTATGTAATAATTATACAGGGAAAAGGGAAATCTAATTTTAAAAATCAAAATTGTATCTATCACAAAGGAATATAGTTCATAGCCAGAGGGAAATTAACCTTGACTAGAACTATTTTCTGCTATAATTCAGAGGCCCTTGGACACTGAGGTAGATATTTCATGAGCTGGCCAATGTATAACCCAGTGGAGTGAACTTTGAACATGTTAGTAAGAAGCTTATGTTCTAATGTTAGTCTGTTAATCTGTCAAGTAGCTTTAAAAATAGAAGGCCCTGGGTTTAATGCTCAGGACTGAGAATTTAAAAAAAGAAAAGAAAAAAGGAAAAGAATGCCATGGGAGTATTAGGCAATATATTAACAACAAAACAATACATTTAAATATTTTAAGAGAAAAACATTTAAACTCCATATAATATTGCTATTACTAGAATAAGAAAATAAAATCCATTCTTACAATCTTAAAATACTTTTCTGGGCCTAGATTTTCCCAGGATTAAAGAATTTGGTCAATTTCCTTGGAAGTATGTGGGAGAAGGAGCAGGAGAGCAGGATGTAGGTTCATGCATCACCAAGAGCTGCTTCATGTTGCAAAGTAGGAATGTGACACATTGTGCAGGCATTTCATTACTCCTACACTCCGCATTCAAATCTGAAGCTTGAAATCGAGCAGCAGCCACTATTTATACTTTTTTAAATTTGGAGGTTCTCTACCAGTATTTGGAAGTTAGAAAGGTAAGAGTAATAAAATTCTGTGAACCTTTTGACACTGAAGAAGTTGATTTTAAGAAATATGAACACCTTCAATACTTTTCTACTTAGAATCTCAATGGTTTTTGTGGTCCTTCCATCTAAGGAAATCTACTACTATACTGAAGATCAGAAATCATACTCATGAGGTTTCTTCAAGATTTTAATACCAAATTCTAAGGTTGTCAATTAGGCAATTAAATCTTCTATCTTTTAGGTAGAGATGTGCAGAGGAAAATTTAAAAAATGAGTATCTAGGGTTTGCCTTATACCATTTTTTGAAATTCTTTGTGATAACTACCTCATGTATCTTCTAGAAATTGGGTTCAGATTCTTCAGTTAAAGAATGAAGAATAAGATCAGCTGGACATGGAACCATAGTAAGACGGATGGTTAATATTTTGTGTGAGCAATTTTCTGAATTGAGATTTTTGTCATCATACATTTAAATGTTTTTTGCAAAGTCATAAATTTGATCTCTCTATGACTCTAGGGCTCTGTGCTTCACTTTGATTCAGAAAACAAGTTTCTTTTTTGGGTTGTGTTACTAGTTTGTGGAGAAGGGGTGGAAACGTAGGACTGAAAGCCATGCAGAAAATTAGGGCTTTGTAGTTCCTTGTGGCCTCATGAGCTCTGATATTCTACCAGGCTTGGTCTATTTTTGCCAGAACCTTAGTAGAAAAGGGCAAACCATTGGCAAATGAGGTTATCTGAAAATTAGAAACCTACAGATGTAGTTTAGGATATTTCCTCATTAAACGAAGTAAAAGAAAAAGATCAAAATCAGAAAAGTATCATTTGAACTAAATCTACAGTAAATTGTTTCTATAGTTCAAATGAAGCTTGGATGGTGCTTCTTTCTTCCTGAAATATTATCAGAAAGTAGACGTGGAGAGCAGTATTTTTCATTTCTGAAAGTTTCTTACTTTTCCTTTGTTTTACACCACGAAGATTTTTCCTAAGAGTGTATTTAAAAGGCAAATCCACTTTAGTTCTCTCTCTGTCTCTCTCCTCTCTCTCTCTCTCTTTCTCTCTCTCTCTCTCTCTCTCTCTCTCTCTCCTGTCTTTCAGAGAAAAATGAAATCATAGTTTAAGACCTTTATTCTTAGGGGAAAAATATCTTTCCTAAAGTGATTTTATAAAACTTTCTTTTCTTCAAAGGTACACTATGAATAATTGGACTCATTCTCAGAATCAAATAATATTTCATCTGATGTATTGGGGGAAAAAAGCAGTGAAAGACATAGTAGATAGATAACACACTGGAAGAAAAACAAAGGGCTTCATTTTCTTGGAAAAGGAAGGTTTATTAAATAGCAGCTGAATCAGCTTTGGTTGTGTCTACAAGCAATTCTAGTACTACATTATTGCTTTTTTTTTTTTTTCCAGTGAAAAAAGTAGGCTTTCACAAAGCAGATTCATTTCCAGCTTGGAAGAAAAAGGTAGCAGAGAAATCATGCAAATATCTTCTAAGGACACATTGGCAAGAAAAATCAATGTGCGGCAGAGTAGGATGGGGTAATGGATGGGGAAAAGGAGAAGAGGAACAGATCATGAGGTTTAAAATACGGCATCTGTTCAGACTGTTTACAGAAAGTCTCTGGCCTGAACTGCCTCTTACTGATAGAACATGTTCTTATTCTTCTGCCAGTTGTTGGTGTCAAGGGTTATACTCATGTGAATAAGTAGCCAATCATTGGGATGTAATTCATTAAGGTTCTCTGCACTAGAATTACATTCTGGGTGACTATAGTAACTGAAACTCAGTTCTCCCTGTGCTTATGATCTGGTGTCCACTTGGATTGGCTTCATCTGTAGGTTATCCTGACCAGCACATGTTATTCCATGCCCTTCTTTTTTCTAACACAGTCTGTATTCCATATTCTCCTGGAGCTAATCTGACAAACTTGTTTCCGCTGAGTTGTTTAATAGCAAATAATAGCTTTATCTTGTCCATCTAAGATAACAGTTTTGAACTTGAATGTCTTTCAAAGTCTTATCTTGAAAAAATGACTAAGGTTAGATATTTTACATAATAAAGCATATAGTTAGTGCAGAGAAAAGTTTAGACCACACAAATTCCAAGCAGTTTATTCTCCTTTCAGAGTATGTTTTTCTGATCATATTTTCAAAGTTGACATCAAGCATTTATAAAAAGCAGTAGAACTGGTTACTGCTACCACCACTATGATTATTATACATACACATGCACACTCAATATCAAAAGAATGCTGAGTTTTGATAAATTAGATTTTTTCAACTTTTTAAAAAATTTAAGATACTCAAAAAATTATACATGTTTTACGTGCCTATATACTGCGTAAGAATTGCCACAGTCAAATCAATAAACACATCCACTGACACCCACAGTTGTCATTTGTGTTTTTGTATGATGAGGACATATAAAAGCTGTTCTTATGAAATTTGAAATGAACAATGCAATATAATTAGCTAACTCATCTCTATAAGTTAGATGCCAATATTTTATAATTGAAATTATAATGTCAGTACCTTTGACTGACATCAGTACCTTTGACTGACATCTGCCCATTTTCACCAAAACTGAGTTCCTGGTAACCAATATGTTTTCTCTGCTTCTATGAATTTTTCTTTTTTATCCTAGATTTTCAGCACTTGGTGCATGTGTGTGTGTGTGTGTGTCTAGATTATTTCACTTAATGCAATATCCTCCAGTTTTACCCATGTTGCAGCAAATGGAAGGATTTTCTTCTCTTTTATGACACAATAATGCTCTGTTGTGTTTGTGTGTTTGTGTGTGCATATTTGTGTATGAGATTTTCTTTATCTGCAAGTTGACACCTATATCTTGGCTACTGTGACTAATGCTTCAATGTGTACATTAGGGTTCAGATATCTCTTCTGGAGCAGTTGTTAGTTCTACTTTTAATTTTTTTGAAATTTTATTTAAAGAGAAAACAAAACAAAACAAAATAAAGGGTAGCAACAATACAGAATTCCAAGGAAAAAAAGGAAAAGAACAGCAACAAAAAAACTAAGAAATTATTACTTGGCAAATTACATACTGACTTCTTGGAAATAGGTGTTCAAATTACAAAGTTAAAACATGTAAAGTAGACATTCAAACAGTGAGACCGTTAACAATTCTGCTCCACAATCTGACCAAAACAGCAATATGGTCATCCATCTTACCCACTCAAACATACATGCAATTATATCAAAAGGGTAAAATTAAATACAATAAAACAGAGCAAAGCGGATCACAAGAAAGCAATGTAAGAGACATAAATTTCAAAACTAGACAATTGGAGATATTCACTCTCTATCATACTGACTCTTGTTTTCTTCCAAATAATTGTCCATATTGTCACATACAGGGAATTCACATGAAACAACCTAGTATGGAATTGATCTGAGCAGGACGAGGAGGGCCTTACAGGTCTTCAAGACCAGACATTAGGGAAGCCAAGAATGGCTATCATAGTATCTCTCATTCTCCTCAAAACAGCTTTCCATACCTTCATGTGTGTTGAACTTAAACAAGAGAAAGCAAGCTGAAATACTGTCTTATTATGGCTGATCTTGTTTGAATCTGGTTTGTTAGATTGCTACTTTGTATTGACTGATTTTATTTAACTTTGTTATGATTGATAGCATCAAGTCTAAGAGTATAGGCAACTATACTGAAGATGACAAGATTCACTAAGATACCCACTCTGGTTTCATTATCACTTGCTTTTGAAGTCTTATAATGTCTCCAATGCTTCATTTTTATTAATGATGTTATATACTGCTAAGACATCGTGGTAACCATTGTAGATCACCTTGTATTGTGGTTTTATGTGACTTTTTTGCCTCATGCTTTTCTAGGAATTGGTTTGTTTTATCTTACTTTGTTTTGTTTTTACCTCTAATACAGAAAAGATAGATATACATTTAGAGAATCATGCATGTATAGAGCTTATAAACAGTTTACGAGAACCAACTATATAACACATGTTGAAATGAACAACTACTTTGAAGAAAAAGAGACACTACAGTACCCAATGCTGATTCCATAATGTCATGATGTGAAATCCAGCAAAACTTTCACTTTTTGTTCTACTTTTAATTTTTTGAGGAACTTTCATACTGTTTTTCATAATGACGGTACTAACTGTGTACAAAGGCTGCCTTTTTCCTCGTGCTTACCGATACTTGTTATCTCTTGTCTTTTGAATGATAGCCATTTTAACAGGTCCAAGGTGGTTCAGGGTGGCTTTGATTTGCATTCCCCTGCTTTTAATGATGTTGAACATCTTTTAACATATTGCTGGCCTTTTGTACATCTTCTTTTGAGGAATGTATGTTTGTATTCTTTGTCCATGTTTTAAACCCGTTATTTGTTTTTACTCTTGAGTTGTGTGAGTTCCTTATGTCAATATTTTGAAAGAGTTCCTTTAGTTAATATTTTGTATCTTACCCCTTTATCTGATTTGTGGTTTGCAAATATTTTTTCTCATTCCATAGGTTACCATTTCATTTTGTTTCCTGTGCTGCACAGAAGATTTTCAGTTTGATGTAGTCTCATTTGTTTACTTTTGCTTTTGCTGCCTGTGCTTCTGATATTTTATCTACATCCAGTTTCTATCAAGGCCAATGGCAAAGAAATTTTCTCTATTTGTGTGTGTGTGTGTGTGTGTGTGTGTGTGTGTGTGCTGTATTGTTTCAGAGTTTACATTTAAGGCTTTAATCCATTTCAAATTAGTTTTTTACATGATGCAAAACAAGGATCTTATTGCACTCTTTTAAAAGTAAATAATCTGGGTTTTTTCCTAGACAATATTTATAAGGAGACTACTGTTTTCCTCTTACATAATCTTAGCACCCTCATCAAAATATTAGTGAACAGGTCCCAGCAGATCACCTTGTGGGACCCAGGAACTCCAGCCAGCAGTGTGCACAGGGCTGTGCTAGACCCAGGCTGCTCACGCAATCCCCTCTCCCGGTCCCAGCAGACCACCTTATGGACCCGGAACCTCCAGCTAGGTGTTTGCACAGGGTCATGCTAAACCTGGGTCCCTCCTGCGACCTCCACTGTCCCAGCAGACCACCTGGTGGGACCTGGGAACTCCAGCTAAAGGCACACACCACTGGGCTAGACTAGGGCCTCTCCCGTGACCTCCTGCTGTCCCACCAGACTACTTGCGGGACCCAAGAACTCCAGCCAGAGGCATGCATGGGGCGGGGCTAGACATAGACCCCTCCCATGACCTCCACCATCTTGGCAGACCACCTCACAGGACCCCGGAACTCCAGCAGAGCAGGTGGGTGGGGACAGAACCCACCCCCTACTGTGTCCCCACAGTCCTGGCCACACACCTCAGGAACTAGGAACTCCAGCACACAATGGATGCCCCTGCAGTTCCACTACTGCCACTGGGGACTCCCCCACCTCATGGACCTAGTATTGCTGTTGCTCTTCGGCTCCCACATCTCCCCCTAGCACCTTGGACTGCAGTGGATTAACCATGCAGTATCGAGGGGAGACTCAGGAACCCCTCATTCAAGCAGAAGAAATCAGCAGGCTTCCATCAGTGAGGTGAGTTTGCCCCTAAAATAGGAATAGAGTTTGCCACCTTCAGTGGGTAAACAGGAGCAATAGGGAAGCCCCCTCCAGTAGTAGGCTATTGGTGAGCTTGGAAAGTGGGTTGGTGTGTCCTACCTCCACACAGAGAATATCAGGTAGGTTGAGGAGGGTGCCAATACGGCCTTCCCCAACCTGGGGAAAATTAAGGGGCCTGTGAGCCACCCAGAGACACAGTAGGGTCCCAGCCAAGAAAAACACTATAAATCGGGAGATCTGGTGACTCTGAACAACCTGAACACATGATAAAAGCAGGAACTAGGGGTTGATTTACATCAGTACTCCTAGGCTTGTCAGACTAGGAAGAACACAGGACTCACCCAACAGGCTCTGCAGGGGGAATTCAGGTGATTGGCCCACCTCTTCATTGTGGGACCCAGTAATTGGACAAACATCAATCTTACAGTAGGACCCCAAGATATACACTACCAACAGTTGACACTAGTGGGATTGAAAGACCAAATATTAACCTGAAAGGGGAAAATGGCAAAATGAAAAAGCAAAATACAATCTCAAACATCTAGTCCACCAGGAACAAGTACAGGCAACATTGAAATAGAGAACTTCAAAAGTAACACACTGGAAATCTCTAAAAAGATAGCAAGTGAAATTAAAAAAAAAACCAACTCCATGAGGCTATAGAGGAAATCAAATTAGAAGTAATCTCTCATGTAAAGACAGAAATAACAACCTTAGTAAAGGAGTTGCTCAGCGCAGCTAGAGAAGAAACAGATTTAAAAAAAGTATAAGAGCATGGAAAACTGATTGAAACCTTGAATGAACAATATAGAAAACAAGCAGAATTCATGAAACAAGCTCAAAGAGACAGCCAAGACAGCCAAGAAACAAAAGATTCTATGGAAAACTGGCAAAACCCTTGAAATGAAGTAAAGTTAGAATTTTGGTCCTTGAGAACAGGATCACAATTAGTGATCATGAAAGGATAGAACTTTTGAAAATAACATAGCAGCATGAAACGACAATCCAACAGCTTCAAGATGATGCCAAGAGAAAGAACATAATATTAATAGGAATCAGTGAAGATGCAAGAGTCAATGCAAATGAGATAACTAAAATATTCACAGAAGTAATAGCAGAAAATTTCCCAAACATGGGGAAAAAATCTGATATGCAGATAAGTGAGGCATATAGAATGCCAAACAATCACAACCAACATAAATCTACACTCAGACATATAATAATGAAGATCTCAGACACGCAGCATGAAAACAGAGATACTAAAAGCTGTTAGAGAAAAGACACAACTCACCTATCAAGGAAAGCCCATTAGAATCACAGCAGACTTTTCAGCACAAACCCTCAAGTCAAGATGTGCATGGAGTGAGGTATTTTAAGCCCTGAAGGAAAACAACTTTCAACCCAGACTGATACCCAGCAAAACTTTCTTTCAGATTTAATGGAGAGAGAGCAAGCAGCCTGCACCCTGGTTAGTGGCTGTGGTGTGGCAAGCCATGGCCACCCAAGGGTAAGAAGCAACAGGTTTTCCTGAGATCCACACCACGTTGGAACTTAAGGCTCTGAGAAATCGAGCAACCAGCCTGCTGTGTACTGGTGCGTGGGCTGAGAATCAAAAATACCATCCCTCCCATCCCCCTCCACTAGCAAGTGGGAGCCAGAGATCTGAGCATCTCTTGGGAGGTTGACCATATGTAATATAGCAAATAAAGAGGATTTCCTTCTACTATCTCTTTGAAGGCAAATATTTTTATCACCATTTTACTTTGTCCTGATTAATGGTATTGCTCTATTCATTATTCTGTTTTGATAAGTTCTATAATATTCTGCATTTCTTTGCATTTTGCTATACCTGATTGAAAAACAACTACTGTGAAGGTAATGAGATATACAATGGTACCTATTACTGTTATCCCAGTAACCTGCTGTGAAGTTCTGTACCAATTTCACTACACTGTCCCAATTGGCTTTATTCCATCCTGTTCTGTTGTATATTATTATATTATATTCAAGTTAATAAAAGTTAAATTAAAAAAATTTAATGGAGAAACAAGATACTTACAAGACAAAGAACAACTGAAGAAACCAACCCTAGAAAGAGTATTGAAAGACATACTAGATAGAGATAAAAATGACCACAATCCTTAGAACAACAGAAAGAAATGAACAGATAGGACAAGTAATTAAACAAGGGGGGAAAGCAGAAAGCAAACAACTGGAACATAACATGTCAAAGTCAAGCCAGTACATATCAGTTATATCCATAAATGTAAATGGCCTCAATTCATCTATCAAAACAAATAGGTTGACAAAATGGACCAAAAAACATGATCCCACAATATGCTGTAAACAAGAAACACATCTGACCCAAAAGGAAACTCATAGATTAAAATCAAAAGATGGAAAACAGTATTCCATGCAACAGGAACCCAGGAAAAAGCAGGGGTAATTTTCTATTTGATGACAGTGTGAACTTTAAACCTAAAATGATTAAAAGAGATAAAGAAGGTCACTACATACTCAGTGGAAAAATTCAGGAGGAAGAACTAACAATTATAAATATATATGCACCAAACACAGGAGCACCCAACTATATTAGACAGATACTAGTGGACACAAAAAACCAAATACACAAGAACACAATTATAACAGGGGTCCTTAATACCCCATTGTCACAAAGAGATAGATCAACTAGACAAAAAGTCAGCAAAGAAATAATAGAACTGAATCATACCTGTGAGCAATTGGACTCAGTAGATGTTTACAGAGTGTTCCACCCAACCACAACAGAATACACATTCTTCGCAGCTGCACATGGGACATTCTCCAAAATAGACCATATATTATCCCATTAAAACATTCTTAAGTAAATTGAAAGGTTTTGAAATTATCCCATGTGTAATATCTGACCATAGCACACTGAAATTAGAAATTAATGGCAAAGGAAATTGCAAAACCTGCATAAATACATGAAAATTAAATAACAACCTTCTGAACAGCCAGTGGACTACAGATAAAATTAAAGAATAAAGCAATACCTACAATTCAATGAAAATGCACAAATATCACACTGTAGTTTGTGGAACACAATGAAAGTGGTCTTAAAAGGGAAATATGTAGAGAAATATTTAAAGAAGATTAGATACCAATACTCCTTATACTCTTCAATGAAATTGAAAAGGAAGCAATCCTCCCTAAATCATTCCTGGAGGCAAGTATTGCTCTGATACCAAAACCAAGAAAGACTCAACCAAAAAAGAGAACTATAGGCCAATCTCACTAATGAAATTGATGCAAAAATTCTCAATAAAACACTCACAAATAGAATGCAGCAAATCATCAAGAAAATTATATAACATGATGAAGTGACATTCATTCCACGAATGCAGGGATGGTTTAACATACACAAACCAATAAATGTAATACACCATATCAACAGAGCCAAAAACAAAAACCATATTGTCATCTCAATAGATGCTGAAGAAGTTTTTGATAAATTCCAACACATGTTCATGATAAAAACCTTTCAGAAGCTCGGAATACATGGTGTCTACCTCAATCTCATAAAGACCATCTATGACAAGCCAACAGCCAACTAAAAGAAATGGACAAAAATTGAAAGCCTTCACTCTAAAATCAGAAACAAGACAAGGATGTGCACCATCACCACTCCTATTCAATTTAGTTCTGGAAACACTAGCCAGGGCAATCAGATAAGAGAGAGAAATAAAAGTAATAAAGATAGGAAAGGAAGAAGTTAAATTATCACTATTTGCAGATGATATGATACTCTATACAGAAGACCTAAAAAAACTCCATTAAAAGATTACTAGAGGTAATAAGCAAATTCAGCAGTATATCTGGATACAAAGTCAACACTCAAAAATCAATAGCATTCCTGTACACAAACAAAAACTCACCACGAGAGAAATTATAGAAATATTGCCCTTCACAATAACATCTAAAAAACTGAAATACTTGGGAATCAACCTAAGAATGTAAAAGACCTATATGCTAAAAAATATGCTATGCTAAAAAAGGAGATTGAAGAGGACATTAGAAAATGGAAGGATATTCCTTGCTCTTGGCCAGGAAGAACCAACATTTTGAAAATGGCCATACTCCCAAAACTGTTATACAGATTTAATGCAATCCCAATCAAAATACCATTAACATACCTTACAGATCTAGAGAAAACAATCCTAAAATTCATTTGGAAACAGAAAAAATCTAGAATAGCAAAGGCAATTCCGGGCAACAAAGGCAAGGCAGGAAGCATCTTAATTCCTGACTTGAAATTATACTACAAAGCCACAGTGATCAGATCTGTATGGTAATAGCAAAGAAATAGATCTGAAGATCAATGGAACAGATCAGAAGATGCAAACACAACAACAAAGACACTCAGCCACCTTATATCTTGACAAAGGTGCTAAACATGTTCACTGGAAGAAGGATAGCCTCTTTAATAAATTGTGTTGGAAATTTTGGCTCTCCACATGCTGAAGACTGAAACTACACCCATACCTATCACCATGCACAAACCTAAAGTCTAAATGGATCAAAGACCTAAACATTAAAACAGAAACACTAAATCTATTGGAAGACAATGTAGGTAGTAGTCTTGGAGACATAGGGGTAGGCAAAGAATTCATGCACAAAATGCAAACTGCATGGGAAACACTTCAGAGAATCAACAACTGGGATCTCATATTATTGAAAAGTTTCTGTACTTCAAAAGAAATCACCAGCAGAGTGAAAGGAAACCCACATAATGTAAAGAATTCTAGCCAGCAACCCCTCCAACAAAGGATTTATATCAAGAACATATAAAAAATTAAAAAAAATCAAGCTGCCCAAATTCAAAGATCCTCTCCAAAACGGGCATCTGAGATGAGCACACAGTTCTCAGATAAAGATATACAAATGGCAAATAAAACATGAAGAAATGTTCACCATCACTGGTCATTGGATAAATGTAAATCAAAACAACATTGAGATTTCATCTCACTCCTGAAAGAATAGCTGCCATCAAGAAATCAATTGATATCAAATGTTGGTGAGGCTGCGGGGGAAAAAGGAACACTGCTCCACTGTTGGTGGGAGTGTAGACTGGTTTAACCACTATGGAATTCAGTATGGAGAATTCTCAGAAGACTAGGACTGGAAGCTCCATTCAACCCAACTATCCCCTCCTGGGTATTTTTCCAGAAAACCTGAAAAGTTCATATCACAATGATATATGTGCACCCATGTTTATAGCAGCACAATTTGTAATAGTTAAATCTTGGAAACAACCAAGATGACCATCAACCGCAGAGTGGATGAAAAAGATGTGGTATTTTTACACAATGGAATATTACTCAGCTATGAAGAAGGATGATCTTGAGGCTTCATAGGTAAATGGAGACAACTTGAGACTATCCTCATTAGTGAAATAAATAAGAATCATATTTATAAATATAGCATTGTGTCTCTAGTGTAAAAAGTAATAAGAAATGTAGCAGTAATAAAACTCAAAGTGTGTAATTGCTACTGTAAAAAAGAGAGGAAAAGAAAGTGCTCTGAAGGATATAATTGCATGTATGTTTAAGTGTGTTAGATAAATGACCATATTACAGTTTTTGTTAGATTGTCTAGCAGGACTGTTAACAGTCTCACTGTTTGAATGTCTACCTTGCATGCTTTAATTTTGTAACTTGAACAACCATTTCCAAGATGACAGTATGTAAGTTATCAAGTAATGATTTCTTAGTGTTTTTTGTTTTAGTTTTTTTCCTTGCAATTTTGTATTGTTGCTACCCTTTTTTCAGTTTTGTTTTGTTTTGTTTTCTCTTTAAATAAAAAATTTTTAAAAAATGAAACCACTTCTTGATTAAGGAAAAAAAGTGCTGTTTCCATAGTTAGCCCTATAGACTATCAAATCTAATGAAACTTATATATAATTCATAAAACTAGGGGCTCTTTCAATGGGGACAGCCTTATCAAATGGGCAAGGTAGTTTTACAGAGTGTAGACCATTCATGATTTTCTCAGTATAGTACATTAGTACCTTTTAATTAGAGATAGCTGTAATCCACACAGAGGCAAAAATAAAAATATACTAAAAAAAGGGTAGAGAGCTAGTTCTGACCTATCAGTAAATCTGTCCAAAAGATAAGTAAAATCAAATTATAAGCCAAAATAGATGCATAATTTTACAAAATAAGCAATTAACATTTACGTATGGAGAATATTTTTGTTTTTATTACCTTCTTTTGTACTATTATTTTGGTTTTATAATGTTAATGTTCTTTGAAGAAATTGCTCTGTGAAATATACATATGTGTATTCAAATTTCATTCATTTCAATTTCATTAGAATATATATATATATATATATATACCCCAAAATATATTGCAGAGTGTGTAAGTGGGCAAAGCAGCTGAGTTCTGAGTTCTTCTATTTGGGAAAAAACAAAGTCATCATAGATTCTTAGCATTACTAAAGGTATTTTTGATGTGTTTCTTAGGCAACAACACATATATTCTTATTTTTTGTCTGTAAGTCTAAAGCTCAGTGCTTCCATTTTTGTAGTACTGATTGTATCAGTAAACTAAGGGAACAGCTCTGTAAAGAGATTTTCTTCCCCAAAGAACTGACTTTATGCCATTCAAGAGCAATCACGCTACAGCTTGGAGTAACACAACTTTAGGGTAAGTTCTAGAACACTGATAGCTTTTTTAAACATCTTATTTCCTTTATTTTTAAAATTGCAAAAGTATTTCTTACCTTGAAATTCTTGTGTAACAATTAAATACATTTGCATAAAGTTTTTGACACATAGGTTAATAATACATAATATCTGTCATTATGTAGTTCCTAAAAATTAACAAATTTTATTCTGTTTATTTGCACACAAAAACAAAATCACTCAAACACATACATATGTCCACGTACACATTATACTCAGATAGAGCTATTTTACAAAGATCATGCAGTGTATGTGTTTATTTGGCAAAACATATATAAGTATACTGCATTTAGAAACAGCTTCTGTTTGGATTTTGGAGGTGGAATAGTTATCCTAAATATTCTGCAACAATAACTAATGTCATATATATTGTGGACATTAAAGCAATCAGGTTTAAAAATAAGAAATATCAGGCTTTAAAAGTATGTGCAGAATATGCTTCAAAATAATGTGGGATAGTAGTCCTGATGATTGTTAAGTGGAAGATGAAATACTTTACGACCAGTATTTCAAAGTTTGGCAAATCCATAACTAAAAGTTAATTAGGCTAACAATGCCAAAACAAAAGGATAGATCAAAGCCATCATAATTATGGACACTTAATGTTTGAAAATATCATGAAAGAGAAGACAAAAATTACCTTTTAATGGAGCCTGCAGCTTATTTTAAGTAGCAACAAAGCAAATTGTTATGTGATAGTTGTCAAAGATAAAGCCACACACTGATAAAGGAGAATAAAGGCCGATTTACTGATATCTACAGCAGCAGCATAAAAAGAACAAGGTAAACTAAGATCACTTCAAGTTGTGCAGGGTGTATTGGATGTTTCAAGGGGAGGATGAATAAGGACAGTAAGTAAACAAAGGCTAGGGCAGTCAGAGAAGTGAAATATGAAAAGCCAGGTTGACAATGTCAATACCATTAGGTCATTTGTCACTGTGAACTGGCACTCACTAAAGTGTTAAGGAAATTCTGAGATGCATTATTAAATTTAACAAAGTTTATCTGAGCAAGACAAAGAAGTTAAAGCCAGGCAACATTCCAGACTGAAAATGATTCAAAATATCCTACAGGAATAAAGTTTATACTTATGGCTACACTAAGAGTAGCAATACACAAAACCAACCTGAGTGGCTGCAGTGGACATTTGTGGTTTTTTTGTTTGTTTGCTTTTCTTTTTTTGTCCTGAGGATCAAACTCATGAAATCTTGCTTGCCAGACAGGTGATTATGCCTCTGAGCTAAATCCCCGGCTAGACATTTGCTTTTGAGAGAGTTAAAGATATAGCATCTGAAAGTATAGCAGATTCATACTGACTATTTCAGGCTGGGTGAATTCCACTGTAGAAAGGGTTACTTGGCCTGCCTTTTCCATACATGGCCCAATAAACCAATGTATTTGGAGCAAGGAAGGATGATGCTATTTCTGATGAAAATAATCTTAATCACTAGAGACTTGTAAGTAGAGGACCTATAAACTTGAAGAAATAAGCTTATATTTTTCACTACTCCCCATACATCTCTTAGTAACATCCTAGAATTTACTGTTTACTATATTCACTTCTCCTGTCCTTCCTTCACAAATCTATTGCTCTTTTAAGGCAAGTGAGAGAACTAACAGGTATAAGAATAGGAAAAGAAGAAGTGAAATTATCATTATTCACAGATGACGTGATACTGTACATGGAAGATCCCCAAAACTCCACCAATAGACTTCTAGACTTAATAAGCAAATTCAGCAGCATAGTTGGATACAAAATCAACACTCAAAAGTCGATATGATTCCTGTACACAAAAAAGAAACTCACTGAGAGAGAAATTAAGGAAACCACACCTTTCACAATAACACTCCCCTCAAAATGAAATACTTAGGAATCAATCTAACAAAGGTAGTAATAGATTTATACATTGAAAATTACAGTACTCTGAAAAAAGAAATCAAAGAGGAATTCATAAAATTGAAAAATATTTCTTGCTTGTGAATATGAAGAACCAACATTGTGAAAATGGTCATACTCTCAAGACTGCTACACAGATTTAATGCAATCCTGATTAAAATATCATTAGAATACCTCACATATCTTGAAAAAAAATTCTGAAAATTCATCAGGAACCAGAAGAGACCTAGAATAGCAAAGGCAATTCTAAGCAACAAAAACAAGGCAGAAGGCATCACAATTCCTGACCTGAAATTATATTACAAAGCTGCTATAATAAAATCAGCATGATACTGGCACAAAAAAATAAAACAGACCTGAGGATAAATGCAATGGAATAGAAGATACACACACAACTACAAACACACTCAGCCACCTTACCTTTGACAAAGGGGCCAAATATGTTCACTAAAAGCAAGGTAGTCTCTTTAATAAGTGGTGCTGGAAAAACTGGATTTCCACATGCTGAAGATTTAAACTAGATGCATGTATAGCACCGTGCACTAAACTAAAGTCAAAATGGATCAAAGATCTAAATATTAAGACAGAAACACTAAATCTACTGAAAGACAAAGTAGGTAGAAATCTTGAGGACAAAGG
>PVJX010038178.1:0-16477 GCA_004027295.1 Dolichotis patagonum
TGCAATCTTATCTTCGAGGTCTGAAATTCTATCTTCACTTTCATTGAGGCATTTTGGCAGCTTTCAATAGCATTTTTGATTTCTTGTATATCTCTTTGAATCTGCTTCATGTATTCTGTTTGTTTCTTATAGTGTTCATTCGGGGCTTTAAATTGTATCACCTGGAAGAACAATTATTTTCTTCTTAAATAGAGGGCAATCCAAAGTGAATGTTTCATACTCTCCACCTTCACTGCATACATGAACTCCATACTTCTTAGACAGCTCTAAAAGATGGGGCTCCATTTCATCCAGAGTTTTTCCTAGATGCTTATCTGGTTCTAAACACGTTTTCTACTTGAACACGCTGATAGTCAGAAAGTATGGCACTTCCTGATATCCCATCTACTTCTTCATTTTCCTGTATAATCTAGCTGCAACAAACTTCCAGCCTAATGAATCTTAAATAATCCAGAGATAATTAAGACTTCTATTAAATTCTTTATCCTTTTGAACATAAGAATAACCTTGGTTCTCATCTGGTCTCAGATTTGCTAAGGCAACGATCTGATGGCCGGCAGCAATGCACTGCATCATATTATAACAGCTATCCTTCCCACCACTGATCAAGGCTGTGACCCTCATGCTGTGTCATACTATCAGTTTTTGTTCAAAGTGATTTTAGCTTGCTTTGCCTTGTTTAAGTTCACCACACATGAAGGTATGGACAGCTGTTTTGAGGAGAATGAGAGACACTATGACAACCATTCTTGGCTTCCTTAATGTCTGGTCTTGAAGACCAGAAATGCCCTCCTCATCCTGCTCAGATCAATTCCATACTATGTTGTTTCATGTGAAGTCCCTGTATGTGACAATATGGACAACTATTTGGAAGAAAAGAAGAGTCAATAATGATAGAGAGTGAATATCTCTGATTGTCTAGTTTTGATATTTATGTCTCTTACGTTGCTTTCTTGTGATCCACTTTGTTCTGTTTTGTTGTGTTTAATTTTACCCTTTTGATATAATTGCATATATATTTGAGTGGGTAAGATGGATGACCATATTGCTGTTTTTATCAGATCGTGGAGCAGAACTGTTAATAGTCTCACTGTTTGAATGTCTACTTTACATGTTTTAACTTTTTAACTTGAACAACTATTTCCAAGAAGTCAGTATGTAATTTGTCAAGTAATAATTTCTTAGGTTTTTTTTGTCATTGTTCTTTTCCTTTTTTCCTTAGAATTTTGTATTGTTGCTACCCTTTATTCTGTTTTGTTTTGTTTTTTTTTTCTTTAAATAAAAATAAAAAAAACTTTTTAATTTTTTATTTTATTTTAAAGAGGATAAAACCAAAGAAAATAAAACAGAATAAAACCAATCAAAATAAACCAGTATAAGTGATACAGAACTTGAAAACCTTATGAGCTCAGCAATAGTTAACATAATGCTTTTTGTTGTCTTCAAAATAGCTGCAGATACCTTTGGACATAGTAAAAATTGAACAGAACAGAATAGAAACAATAAAAACAAAACAATGAATGCAATAAAGGACTTCATAAAAAGCCAATAGCAAATTCAAAATGGCTACCATAATATGTCTTGCTATCTTTGAAATAGCTGCCCCGGCCATTGGACTTGACATAATCAAACAAAACAATAGAGAATAAAACCCAACCCAAGGAAACAATGAGAATGATGTGATTTCCAGGTGGGGATCACCTCCTGGTAAGGCCTGGTCCTCTCCCTCTGCAGTCCACAGTTATTGATATAGGGGAATGAGACTCCCGACCTACTATGTCCGGTACAAGCTTGTGTTCTCTAAAATCAAAGAATGAATTTTAGGAACAATGGAGGTGAAGAGTAGAATATATTTATTGAGAGAAAGAAAGCTTCTGTCTGAAGGGGTCCTGAGCGGGTTGCCAAGAACTCTGTCTTTTCTAGGGACTTTTATAGAGTAAAACCGTGGGTTCAAGGTGGAGGAAGACTGGGAGCTCACAAGGCAGATGGGCATGAGGTGGGACATTACTATAGTTAGCCAATAAGATCAATAGTTCAGGTAAAATTGATTACATTAGGGACAAATGGGGAAGCAAGTCATGTAGAAAGAAGGCAATTCTAAGGAGCAGTGACTCTTTCCTAGGGGGATGGGAACTATTTAGGGTATCAATCCTCAGGATATGGGTGTATTTGTATGGTCTTTTGTCTTGAGGCCTGGCCCACAGTGGAGGCGTCAGTCATTCCCCCCCCCCCAATTGCCAGGTGTCTGCACTGGCTCCATTGAGGACTTAGACCAGTCTCACTGCCTATAATATTTTTAACTAACTCAGCTGCCTGCAACATTATGACTGTCTTAATTTTAAAGCCTAAGAGAAATAAGAAAAACCAATTTAAAGCTGCATATTGTTGACATATTTAGAGAGACTCTGGAACCATGAAGTATGTCTGTTTTCCTGAGTGCATGTGGACCTAAAATAAATTGGCTTTGAAGGTAAATGATTCTAAGGTGGAAGTGTGAATAGCACAATGGTGCAGTCATACTTGGCCTGTTTTGCGGACCATACTCATGTTTGAAGTTTAGGTTCTCATTCTCTTCATGCCACAGAGAAACACTGCAGTGTTTTCAATGCAAATTTGTACAAGTTTCACAATGCTCATGCTTAATTCTACTTTTGATTAAAGATGGGACTCTTTGTCTCATTCCTTTTAGATAGTAGCCGTCCATCAAATTTTACACAACTTGCATTGGTTAGTGGAACTTGAACTTCATTATCTTTAGGAATACACAGAGCTTTGATCTTCCCTAGGCATTTATATTCATTTTTTCTATCCCATATTTTCTAGTTACTAGCAGTTAAAAACAAAAGAGATGTTTAAGTGCTATGGCTTAAATCTGTGCTTAACAAAAATGAATCAGTGGATTTTCTAATAGTCTTTTGTGGAGACAGTAAGAGTGGAGTGTCATTTGTTGATGAAGGAAAAATTGCTTGTATGAGATAGTATATTTTGGGTGAGAAATTGCTGTTTCCACTTAAAAGATTAGGGGCCCTCACCTGCAAATGTCTCGCCTACTAACTGAGTGACATAAAGCATAATTATCTGTTACAGCTGTTGATACGTTTCATGTGTAGCTTATGCTGTTCACTTAAAGAACATCCCACTTACAAGATTCATACAGTACAACAGATAAAGAAACTTTGTGCCCCTGAGTTTTAAAAGTCATTAATCATAGTGAATTAAGACAGTTAATCAAGCCCTAGACACTGACAAAAGATTGTCCCTGAGGGTTTTTACCTTGAAAAACCTTTAGAAAATAATGGTTTCTGCTTTCTATCTAACTGCCTCAGTAAGTCAATTCATTTTCTTCAGGAGAAGCTCAAGGTCGATGATATGACTATGTCAGCTTAAAATGATGTTTTCCCTCACTTGTAAGCAGACTTCCATTGTTATGACTTATGCTGAGAGTGAGGCTGTCAAGAGGAAGTCACCAGATTGTCCAAATCAGTAAGAAGAAAGACCAATAATACTGCAGATTCCAACCTGTTTTCAAATGAAAACACTAATTCAATGTTTGTACCTCATAACGTGATTAGTTTTTTTTTTAACAATAAGTTGTGTATGATATGAGTATATGCAGAATAATTGGGGCTAGGGCATGGCAATATTACTCTGGAAAAAAAAGAAAATATTTAATAAGATTAATCTATGTAAATTGTGTAATTTCTGTAATTAATTTCAAATGGAATTTCTTAATTAGTTTTTCTGCTTTGATTCTCCTGGGCTCTTCATGGTAGAAACTGTTTCAGCACTGAGTCGTGGAGGCTGGGTTCTTGAAGTTGAGCTATGTGTATTCCCAAGTGTTTTGGGAATGTTCATTGGTGAGACAGCTGTGATGAGACTGAGCATCTGGCCAATCAGAAGTGATGCAGCTGAGAGTCAGGGGCCTACAGAATGAGTTACTTACATCACTGTTTTCAGAAAATGACTTCATCACCCAGATTTATTTGTTGACTTTTTAAGGCTTAATGGTGCAAACTCTTCTAATATATTGCCCTCTGCACTACGATAGTGAAACATTCAAGAAAATTCAAGCTTCTTCAACCCACTTTGCCTTGGGTACATGGAAATATAGATAGTCTTGAAATTTGTTTTTACTACTCATTTACTTTTATGGAGACTTTCTGGCCAGTGATTCAGTAAGGAAAATTCTTCTTTTGCAAATAGTGCCTTTTCTTTTCCATTCCTTTGTTTTCTTTTTTTAATGAAGAAAAGAATGCCTAGAATTCATGGTAGAAATCAGTGCAATCAAAGCATTTCCAGTAGCCTCTTCCTTCAAGAATATATGCCTGCTTTAGAGCTTAATATTGGAATTCATTTTAAACTAAATGACAAAGTAATAAAGGCAAAGAACAACAGTAAATAGGTGACATTAAAAATAGTGATATTTTGCTTTCATTGTCTCCTTTTCTGCAGAATGATGGTTGAAAGAAAATTATGTCACTTTAAAATGAATTTTAAGCAGTAAGTGAAAAATAAAAGAAAGACATTATCATAGCAATACAAAATGATACTTTTTTCTGAAGAATTTGAATTACTCACAAAGTACTTTCTCAACCATTAACTTGTCTAATCCCCAAGGTGTCTCTCTGGCTTTGTCACCTCGGCTCACCACGCCTTGGCATAAATCCATAATGGTGATTCCCATTCCAATGATAAGTAGAACAAGTATTGAGAACTATCTGAAATCCATTTAAAAATTGGTGAATAGATAAAGTTGATGCCTAATGAATAATGCAAATAAAAAATGACTATTATGTTAACTTTTGTGGCCTTTCTACTTTCAACCTTGGAATATTAAAATTAATGTGTAGAGAAATAAAAATTTTAATGTTCAATTATGAGGGGGCTAGATTCAGAAGAATAATAATTTATAGTAGTAATTCATACAATGATGTGTAGAGTTCTTATTTTGAAAACTGAATCAATATAATTCATTTTAAATTAGTAATTTATTACAAATATGCAAATTAAGATTATATTGCTGTAATTAAGCCATACCATGATTAAAAGTCTTTTTACATTTCCCAATTATAAATAAATATTTTAAACCATTATCTCAGGATACCACGCTGTTTTCCAGGAAGAATTTTTCTTTGTCAAATACAAATTAAACTTTAATTTAAACAAACCAAACTTCGACATCTTTAGTCAGTTTCATCAGAGTTATGTGTGGAAATTAAGGCAAGGGTTATAGTCTTACTTGCTGTGGGTTAACAGCAAATAAAGCAATCCATATTGAAAAATAATAAAAAGGAAAGCTTAGGAAGAAATAGCTGCTGGACTGAAAGAGCTTTATTTTACTTTGTGTAGAGCTAGTGTTTTATGCTTGTCTTTTGAATTTAGCCATAAGGTACAGCTCTAAATGTATCCAAATAAGAGCTTGTTCACAGGGTTCTTATTGCTATGGGCTACATAGGCTCCTGCTGTTTTTTGACAGGGATTAGGGAGCTCCTCCTGAAGAAGAGAAGGACATTCAACCTGCCTCCACCGGTAGAGCAGGTGGTTGACTTGTCATGGAAAGGCGGTGCAGTGTATGTCAGTGAGAGACATAACCAGGTTTATCAGGCAGAAAGCGGAGTGTGGTGCTCAGGACTGGGGCTGGGACTATTTAAGGGTTCTTGGGAAAGGAAACTTGTAGAATTTGTGAATCTGTGGAAGTGGAGATTAATTTGCATGTGAAAGGCAATGCCCCATTTTACTGGTGAAAGGCAAAGAAAGACCCATTTTAAGACTTCAGTTTTTTTTGCAGTGAGTTACTGGAATGGAAAAAGGCCTTGGGTGAATTTGATCGTGTCCAGAAGCTGCAGCTTTCTTAAAGATCCAATTTTTGAAGTTGTGACTTTCCTTGTCTTCTTTCTACCTATTTTTATCTCTTCTATGCTATGTCGCCTCCATACAAACAAGACTGAAACATCATAGCTGGCTACTTAATTTCCTTCTGTTCTGGTTGAGACCATATAATTCAATCTGGAATTGATTTAATCTATCACAAATAACATTATCAGGCACAGTAAATCCCCCACTTGACCCTGTTGAATCAAGAAATATTTGCATGTTCATCATATTCCTGATGCTCTATTAGGCAGTATTTCTTGTTCCAGTCACTTTTTTATTGAATATAAAGTACCTGCTGCACAGATAGGTAGGGTCTGTGGTATAAGCGTGCATAGCTCCCATTCTTACTTAATGTGCACTCTAATGAGTTGGGAAAGGAAGTAGATACTTGCTCTGTACATCATGTACTTTAGAAGAAATAATATAAAATATTTTGAGAAAAGTCAAAATGAAGATCACCACTTCATCTGCAAAGGGTGGAGGAAAGGGCAGATGTCTAGAGACAAGATGGCAAACCTTTTAGAGCTTTCAGTGATACAAACAACCAGCAGTGGCATGTGTGCCATAGGTTCACCACCACTGGCTTAGGGGTTCAGAGAAGATCAAGTATTAGCAAGTTTGTAAAATAAAGGACAGGAATCCTGGGAGCAGAGTCACTGGGTCAAAGAATGACAGGGGATGACTAACATATATTTAAGTTCTTGTTAGATGCCAGCTGTCTCTTGTCTTCTTTGCATACATTTTCCCCATTTAATTCTGACAAGTTATGAGTTAGTAGTATCGTCCCTGTTTCATAGAGGAAAACATTGGATTTAGGTGGCTAAGATGCCGAGGGCGAATGCTGCCCAGGGAAGTGTTACCTCAGGTGGACACATACTTATGTTAGAATGACCCCCAAACCTGTGCTCTCAGTGTTAACTCAGAGGCACACAATCATGTGTTACAGGAGCTGCACATTCTTCTGAGTCCTTTCACTCCTTCAAATAATATTTGCTGATTCAGGCATTGCGATAGGTCCTAGGGATACAAAATGAGTTCAGAAATGATCTTTTTGTGAAGTTTTCCATTTAACAGGATAGATATCACCAGGTAAACAGTGAGAAAAATAGTGTGCTATAGGTACTTTCTTGGGGTGTGTAACAGATTTAGGGGACTGGTTAAGGTTTTGGTGGGTGTGGGGAGTCAGTGGAGGGCCAAGAAAGTTGAATTAACTGGGGGAAGTGATACTGTATGAATCCCGAAAAATGACTAATAGGGAAAGGAAAAAAGGGCATTGCAAATAATAAAATAGAGGAAAACAATTGAGACATAAAATAGTGTGGATTTGGAAATAATTTCCAATAATTCTGTATAACCAGGGTATAAATAGTGGCATAATCAAATTTTAAGGAAATTAATTAGTCAAAATGTTTGTGGAGGGGGATAATTGGGTTGGCTTGGTTATGCTTGAATATGGGAATGAGGGAGAGAGAGGAACCTACAATAACTCCCAGACCTGTCTTTGTTGTGTTGATGGCTGGATTTTGCACATTACAAAAGAGTGAATATGACAGAAAAACAGAGTAGAAATTGGGTTGAAGAGAAATAATAGAGATAATAAATTTAGCTCAATATGTCTTGGATCAGGTAGAGACATCTATGGGCTGTTGACCTGGACTTATAGGGCAATGTCTTGGTTAAAGATCTAGATTTGTAGTTACAAGGACATAGAAGGTCCTATTTAAAATTATAGAAGTAGATGAAGTCTGTATGGCAGCATCTCAAAGTAAGAAGAGAAGATCAAATATAAAACCATGAAATATATCAGTATTTGGGAATAAGGCCAGAGAAAATGATTAGGTGTACAATCAGAAAGCCAGATATCTCTAAAGTAAAATTAAAAGCTAGGTGTGGTGGTGCATACTTGTAATCCCAGCACTGGGGAGGCTGAAGCAGGAGGATCATTGTGACTTTGAGACCAGCCTGGGCTACAAAGTGAGCTCAAAGCCAGCCTGAACTGCATAATGAGACCCTATCTCAAAAAAAGAACAAAGCAAAATAAAACAACCAAAAAAAGCAAATTCAAAGAAGATTGAAGCTGAGTGTGGTGACATACCCGTAATCCCAGCACTCGAGAGGCTGAGGCAGGAGGATTACTGTATGTTCAAGGCCAGCCTGGGCTCCATAATGAGTTCAAGTCCAGCCTAAACTGCATAGCAAGACCCTGTCTCAAAGAAGGAAAGATCAAGGGTGATCTCAGTTTTCTAAATGCTCTAAATAAGTCATAGGAGAGAACATTTGCAATAAATTATTAGGATTTGGGATGTGAGTGAGGGGGACACTAAAGAAATAGTGAAATTGTGAAAAGAGGAGGAAGTATTGAAATGCCTGTCAGAATCAGAGAGAATCTGACTAGGATAAGAGGCCTAGTGGTGATCAGAGAAGCAGCATACAGTGTCACCAAAATGCATATTTATGTGGTTTTCTCAAGATGCGCTCAAAAGCCCAGGTAAAGATCAGAGAAGGCTATTAAATTTACCCCATATCTAATACACAGAGTCACTGTGGGAAAAAGACAAGGGGACTACTAGTACTGAGAGCACTAGGAAGAGATGAATTTCTACTCATTTCTTGGTTAGTTGCAGTTACGGGTTATCAGCTCTGTGAGGAAAAGGACCTTGTCTGTCTCATTTTGTACTTTTTCTCTGTGTCCTTCTTAATGCCTGACACATGTAGGTGATTGAACAAACCAATTTAAGAAGATTGAAAAAGAAGAGTGACTATGAATTTGCTTTCAGTGCTTAATATTTTTGGATTTAAGTTTTCAAAGTTGATGTGTTTTTGGTTGATGACAAGGTCCAGGGTTTGGTTGAAGTGGACAGAGGAGAGTTTAAATCAAGGAGGTCGTAAACATGAGGCCATGGTAAGTTGAGCCATCTGTATGAGTATTACAATTTACAGGGTATCAGTAAGAGAGGAAGTGAAAGGAATCTGGGACCCCAGGACATACTTCTGAATCAATGAGGATTAGTAAACTGACATTCAGTAAATAAGAGCAACAAAGAGAGAGACAATGTGGCAAAACAGAATGCTGCAACATCAAGGGACTTTCCCTGAGAGTGTAAGCGACTACTTCAAAAGTCTAGGGCAGTGGTGACAAACCTGTGGCCTGTGTGCTGCAGCAGGCTGGCTGTATCTTGACAACTCTAAGAGGTTTGCCACCACTGGTATAGGCTGTAGGCTGAACGAGTTAAGGCAGGAGGCATAAACAATGCCCTAATGTCAAAGGTCTAATAAATCAGGCTGAGAATTTTGGATATTGTCCCGTGAATGGTATCACAATACACGAGATAGAAAAATACTCTTAACTTTTAAAGTGTATAGAAGTAATTTTGGAAGAAAAGAATAGTGAGAAAAGAACTGCAGGACTTAAAAGTGTGTGGAGACAGAGGTGCTGAACTTGCCTCAATATATACGTCTCCTTCTACCTGGTCATGTGTCCGTGGACAGATTATACTCTGTGCATAAGACTAAGGCATTTGCTTATTTGATCTTTGAATTCCTTTGTTTGGCCAGCAAATTTTATAACTGGGCAACATTTTATCTATTCAGCATTCTTTCTATACCTCCGTGAGACTTGCCAGCCTAGTCTATAAGATGTTGCAGCAATAGACACTGCTCATTTTGCCTTTAATAATTTCCGTGTTTTCATCTTCCTGGATTATCCTACCTATGCCTATACAACCATTTAAGGCCCAATTTAGGCCCTTCCTTGGTAAAACCTTCTTGGTCTGCCCCACTGCTGACTGATGTCCGGTGTTCTCCGATTCAAGTACTAACCAGGCCCGACCCAGCCTGCCTTCTGAGATCAGACGAGACAGGGTGTGTTCAGGGTGGTACCTGTGGGCCTAGACTGAATGCCAGGCATGCTGAGGGGCTGTCCCACCATAATTCTGCACTTACTCATTATTATCTCATAGTTTTCAATGTTTGATGGGGACCTCAATAGCAAAATCGTCATTCCCTCTTCTGGAAGTCTCAAGATTCAGGGTCTATTGTAACTAATATTGTATTCTTGTACCATATGTTTCTTCATTTTTAAAACACAAGAGGAAAGCTGTTTTGGTTTGAGCACCACCTGAAGCAGAGCTGGAGGTGAGGGCTTGTGTGCAGTGGTTTATTTTGCGTAGTCATCTCCAGGAGTGGGACAAACAGCCTGAGGAGGAAGAGACAGGGGAGGAGAAAAGGCAATCAAGGAAACATGACTGAGGTTACTGAAAGTATGATGGGGTATGATTCTGTTGGGAACCTGAGAAACACGCAGAATGTCTCCAAGAATTGCCCAGCAAGAGAAGACAGGCAGAAACATTTATCCATTAGCTCTATTCCTTACCAACCCAAGGTTGCCCTTGGGGGGTGTTTTCTCCCCTGAGCTTCTGAGCTATAGATATAACCACTGGAGCTGAACTTGCTGTGGGCAGGAGGTCAGGAGGCAGAGCACATTGTTTAAATGAGGTCCAGGTCTGCCTTGGAGACATCTACCCACCCAAGCTGAAATCTGAGAAGAGGAAGTGAGTTGGGGTACTAGACACTACTCATTTTAAAATTCTGTAAAATGATGACACATTCTTAAATAACCCTTACATTTTAATATCATAGATACAGTTGCTTTGGGGACCTTAACTTTCTGTCCAGAGTTGGGACACAGCTCTGCACACAAAAAGTCCCATGTTGTCTCTGAAGTAGGACATTTTAATTAATTAGAATAGTACTTCCCCAAAAGCTACTAAAAGGAACAAGTGAAAAAATATCTATAGATATTTAAAGTGATCCAGTGAATGGTGATATAGCAGGAATCTCGAAAAGATTTTGAAATAATGCCCCAGAATGCCCTCTTTTAAATGTGGCAAAATCTCAAGAAACATTATTTAGCTATTTGAGTTGGGAGTGGAATATAACTAAAAATTACTTAAGAAACAGGAGCTGTGCATAGATGCTTTTAAGGGAAATTTTCAGAATTAGAGGAAACATCAGATGCTGTTCCATAGTAAATAAGTGCATGGTGGATAGCTCCAGAATTGAGAGGTGACCCAGAGGAAAAAAAATGTTGGGAAAGCATCTACTACATAGGGGCCTCAGTATTGCTCTTTCTGTAAGACCCAAGACAATGCTTTTTTGCTTACTTTTCCCTGAAGATTTCATTATGGTTGAATTTCCTCAACTCTACCTGAAGATCTTTAATTTCAGGGGATTTAAACTGCTAAAGAAATGGGGCTAACAAAACCTTAACTGCTTGACTAGGGCATACTAACCTGTTTAATAAACTCTTGAAATATTGTTCCAGTGAGTACTTTTTCCTGCTGTAGAAGGGCTAATAAAATATTACTTAGGAGAGGATATAATACTCAAGACCTCACTTCTGTTCTTCCTGGTGAGTTTTACATTTCTGTCTGGGTATAATCTTTCTATATTTGGCTTCTGCATATTATAGTCCCCTGATATGGTTTATATAGATATCATTCCAAAGCTTCATGCATGTATAGGTGGGGCTTTCAAGAAGTGATCAAATCGTGGAGGTGTGATAATCATCAGTGGATGAGTTTATAGCTGACTTTCTGTTAGGAAGTAAGATCTGGTAGGAAGAGGTGACTTACTGGGGGAGTGGGCTAGAAGGGTTATCTCTTCCCTACTCCTTGCTTCACTCATTTTCTGCATCACCAATGCCATGCTGTTGTGGTTTGTATTTAGATGTCTCCCCAAAGCCCCATGCTGTCATGGGGATTGTGCCTTTGGAGGGTGGCTGAGTCTAGTGTTTGTGACTGCTTTGTTGTCTACTGCTGGGATTGGCTGAGTGCTGAATCTGCCCAGGGGAAGGGAGCCAGCATATAATATAAGGGAGGGAAGGAGGCATATGTTTTCCTTTTGCCATTTTTGGTCTTGTGTTTCTGGCTGCTATGATGGTTGCTGGTCAGCCATGCCATCCTGCCTTTGGCCCAGCTGAGTACTGACTGAAGCCTCCAAAAACTGTAAGCTAATTAACCTTTCCTTCCTCCATTTTGGGCATGAAGTATTTCGTCTCAGCAGTGAGAGAAAAGACACATGCCACAAGCAGCTCTCCTCAGCTATCTTCCACTATGCACCTGTGCCATCCTGCCTGGGGGCAACTGGCGATGGAGCGAAACATGAACCAAGATAAACTTCTTTGTTTAAATAGTAGGTGTTGGGTGTTGGGTCTGAGGCAGGAGGAAAGTGACTAGGACATCCCCTTGATCTTTATTCAACACTGCTCTCCAGAGATAGCTGTAATCTGCAAATCTTTGAGGGCAGTGAGTGAGCTAACAGAGGAACTAGAAGAGAGGGAATAGTTTGCTAATGTCTTTTAACTCCTTCACTTTTACTCTTTATCAAGCGAGATGTGAGTACCATCCTGATGATGTCCTACCATTCTTGGCTGCCTCACTCAGAACTGAGCTGCCAGTGTAGTGTTTTTGCCTTGAAGTGGACAGTGGCCAAGGTTTAGACAGGATTGTACCTTTGATAGCAGCTGTCTTCCCAGTTGCCATACCAGAAATCTGAAGGTCATCTGTGAAAACTGCCCTCGTTTTTCTTGCCTCACTCATCTAACAATCACAATATTCTTCTTATTGTAGCTTCCTCATGTTTGGATGCTTGCCTCCACACATATTACATTTAAGTTTGTTTTTCTTTTTCCTAGATTGTAGAATTTACCTCCAAGTATCTGCTTGTCATGTTGACCCCAACCCCCAATGTTTTGCAAGTAGACTAAATAATGTTAATGTGACCAAGCCAATTGGCTTGCTGTCTTGGTTAAAATCACTTCAATTGTTCTGTTTACCCAAATATAACATAGAAGACCCATTATGATCTTACCACAGTTTGTCTCCAGTTAGCTCCATTTAACTCCCCACTTTGCATCTTAAACCATAGCTCTATGTATTGTGTAAAGTTCCCCAAGCAAGCTGGTAATCCAGTTAATATTCATCTGTTATGATAGCAAGAGCGCTGTTTAAATCTGATATGGTATGGACCCTAAATAATCAAAACAGAAAACAGCTCATCTGAATAGTTATTGACCATATACAGGTCTCTAAAACCCATCCTGAGGACCACCAGGAACATGCACACTGTACTTTTACGGTGTACTTCTTAGAGCAGAAGCTTCTCACATGTACAGGAAGTATCAGCATCTGTGGCTATGATGTAGAAACTCAATTTTTCTGAGTTAGTTTAATTAATGAAGTTTACAATTAAATATCTTTTTTAAAAAATTTTATTTAAAGAGAAGAAAGAAAAACAAAACAAAACAAAACAGAATAAAGGGTAGCAACAATACAGAATTCCAAGGAAAAAAGGAAAAGAGCAACAAAAAAAAAACCTAAGAGATTATTACTTGACAAATTACATACTGACTTCTTGGAAATAGTTGTTCAAATTATAAAGTTAAAACATGTAAAGTAGACATTCAAACAGTGAGTCTGTTAACAGTTCTGTTCCACGATCTGACAAATAAAACAGCAATATGGTCATCCATCTTACCCACTCAAATATACATTTAATTATATCAAAAGGGTAAAATTAAACACAACAAAATAGAACAAAGTGGATCACAAGAAAGCAATGTAAGAGACATAAATTCCCAAACTAGACAATTAGAGATATTCACTCTCTATCGTATTGAGTCTTGTTTTCTTCCACATAGCTGTCCATATTGTCACACACAGGGAATTCACATGAAACAACCTAGTATGGAATTGATCTGAGCAGGACAAGGAGGGCATTTCAGGTCTTCAAAACCAGACAATAGGGAAGCCAAGAATGGTTGTCATAGTGTCTCTCATTCTCCTCAAAACAGCTGTCCATACCTTCATGTGTGTTAAACTTAAACAAAACAAAACAAGCTAAAATCACTTTGAACAAAGAATGATAATTTTGCTGGATTTCACATCATGGCATTATGGAATCAGCACTAGGTACTATAGTGTCTCTTTTTCTTCAAAGTAGTTGTTCATTTCAACATGTGTTATATAGTTGATTCTTGTAAACTATTTATAAGCTCTACACATACATGAGTATCTAAATGTATATCTATCCTTTCTGTATTAGAGGTTAAAAAAAAAGCAAAGCAAGATAAAACAAAACAATTCCTAGAAAAGCAAAAAAGTCACATAAAACCGCAATACAAGGTGATCTACAATGGTTACCATGATGTCTCAGCAGTATATAACAGCATTAATAAAAACAAAGCATTGGAGACATTATAAGACTTCAAAAGCAAGTAATAATCAAACCAGAGTGGGTATCTTAGTGAATCTTGTCATCTTCAGTGTAGTTGCCTATACTCTTAGACTTGATGCTATCAATCATAACAGATTTAAATAAAATCAGTCAATATAAAGTAGCAATCTAACAACCCAGATTCAAATAACATCAGTCATAATCCTGAAATGCTCGTATTCTTGTTCTCTCTCTCTCTAAAATGTCCTTCAGTATTTTTTGTAGGGTTGATTGGTGGTCACAAATTTTCTCAGTTCCTCTTTGTCATGGAAACATCTTGTTACTCCATTAATTTCTAGAGAGAGTTTTGCAGGCTACATCAATCTGGGCTGGAGATTGTTCTCCTTCAGGGCTTGAATTACTTCACTCCAAGCTCTTCTTGACCTGAGGGTCTGTGTGGAGAAGTCTGCCGTGGTTTTGATGGATTTTCCTTTATAAGTGATCTGTTTCATTCCTTTGATGGCTTTTAATATTCTGTTCTTATATTGAATTTCTGGGATCTTGATTATTATGTGTCTAGGTGTAGGTTGTAGGTGGCTGGAGTTCTATATGCTTCATACATCTGCATATCATTTCCTTTTTCTATGCTTGGGAAATTTTCCTTAATGTTTTCTGTGAATAGCCTTTGTAGTTTCTCTGTTTTGACTCCTGCTTCTTCATTCACATGCTTTATTCTTAAGTTATAGATCCTCTTCTCGTCCTCTAGCCTTCCAATTGTTACTGCCTGCTCCCTTGTTATTTTTAAGAGATCTTCCCTTTCATGATCACAAATTGCAAGCCTGTGTTCAATTTTTGATAGTCTATTTTTGGTTTCTTTTAAGCAGTTTTGCCAGTTTTCTATGAAGTCTTTAGTTTCCTGGTAATCTCTTTGAATCTGCTTCATGAATTCTAGGTTTTTCTTGTTTTCTTCATTAAACATTTCTTTCCTTTTGTGTTCCTCCATTCTTCTGTCTGTGTCTTCTTGAGAGGTGCCCAGCCTTTCTTTTATTAATATACTTATCTCTTGTTTAATTTGGATTAATATTTCAGTTTTGATCCCACTTACGAGGTCCTGAAGATATCTCTTTATGTCCACTAACACTGTGTTTGATGTTGCATGTTTGCTGCCCTCAATCTCTTTTGTATTTACCTCTCCTGGATCAATGTTCTCAGGGTTGGGGCTGGGGGTTTTCTCTTATTTCTCCCTCTCGTCATGTTTTTGCTTCCTTCCTTACAAGTGTACAGTGTAATTCCCAGCCCCTTTGCTTGTTGGTTAAGGCTCCTCTGGAGCACGCAGGCTAGGGGCTTCTGCCCTCTGCTGGCCACTATCAGAGAGTGAAGTTCAAGCAAGTGCAGTGTGCACTGGCTCCTCTCCTCTGGGCCAACCTTTGCAGGCCTTCACTGCATCAGTGTGTGGCTGTGCTCAGGGAATTAGTTTGTAGCAATCCACTGGGTCCCCGCCAGGGGCACGGCCCAGTCCAAGCAGATTCCACCAATCCACTCGGTGAGGGGAGCAACCAACTGAAGCCACTTCCTTCTGGAGTTAGGGCTGTCCTGCTCCAATCCAACATGTCATCCAGTCGGTTTCCCCTTTCCTGTGGGAGGGTCTTATTCCCATCACTCACCGCATGTTGATGCTGGTCCCTGAGAACTGCTGGGCTCTCAGACCTCCGACTTCAGCGTGGCTGTGGCGCAAATTCATGGTGCCTCTGGGTGGGTCGTGTGCAGGGCTGGGTCCAGGTGAGCCGCATGCAGGGCTGTTCAGCTCCACGCTCTGGCCGCTCAAGCCAGTCACATCGGCGCAGTTTGGTCGGTCAGGTCACTCTCGGGCAGGAATCCAGGCCTCCCGAGAAGGGCGCTGTGCTTGCTGATCTTAGCTTCACTAATGGTAGCCCCGGGACCTCATATTTGAGCAATTTTTTAAACTTTAGTTTCTTCCTGGGTTGAGAGAGTCCATCTCTCTCTGTTTGGGTCTCTCCAGGGTGTTAAATTCTGGCATTTAAGCTGTCTCTCAGAGAGGATCTCTCTCCTACTACCTACCAGTCTGCCATCTTTGGAAACTCCTCTACAATTAAATTTTAACTTAGGGACCAATTTTTGAAATCCTGTTCTTTGAAATGTAGGTATTGGGAGTAGTGAAAAAGTAGATCTTTTATTTGTTGAAATCTGTCAACCTCTCTACTGTGAGCACACACTTATCGTTTCTCCCTTTATCCTCTTCTTCTTCAGCCATTACCAGAATGAGATGATGATGAATACATTACTATCTGTTGAATTTTGTATACTATGTCTCACTTTTTGTGACTTTTGAGTTTGCATTTCTTTTGAATTATTGAGTTATGATTCATAG
>PVJX010038179.1:0-16487 GCA_004027295.1 Dolichotis patagonum
GCTGGGTGGGCTGGGGCCGCACACGCCTCCGGAGCGGTATCCGAAGCTGCGTCCGTAGGCGCCTGTGCGGAAGGCCCCGCAGAGGCTGCGGCTCCCGAAGCCTCCCGTGAGGCCGCGGTAGCAGGAGATGCCGCGGTAGGGGGCTGCGGTGATGCAGCAGCGGCCTGGCCGAGGCCCGCAGGCTGAGGCGCAGCTGAAGCTTCCAGGGCGAAATCCAGAGCCCACAGAAACGAAGCCACAGGTCATGATGGAGGTAAGAGAGTGTCCGAGCGGTGGAGAAGCTGGCCGAGGATGGAGCCAGAGGACTGTGCTCCTGGCTTGTGGCAGGCCCTTTTATTTGCCAGAAGCAGCAGGCATTAAAAGGGGCAGCAAAGAGACAATAGCTGTGTTTTATTGGCTTGGCATCACTCGGTCTCTTAAGCTCCAACCCGCTTGCCTCTTCAGTGTGGCTGTGTCAACAATCCCGGCCACCAGCTGTTTCATCTTCAAAGCTCTTTACAAGCTTCTCCACTGCTCTGCCCTTCCCACTGGCTCTAGGTGGAAGAGGGAGAGGAGCTCCTGGAAGTCCAGTCAGACTCCCTGTGCCAAGTGGCTGCCTACCGTCCCACGGAGGGGGCTGCAGGAGTCCCAAAGGACCTATCGCTCTAGGATTGCTCACCTTCCCTTCAGTGTGTAAGGCAGGGCCTTTCTTCACTGTCAGGTTCAGACTCTCCCAGCCCATTCCTGCCAACCCTGGTCAGGGTTAGGAGCAGGGATAGAGATTTAGGGAGCGGGCCATAGCCTCTGCATTTGGGTATTCTTGGAGCAGGGAAACCCTCTGGGACAAGGAAGAAACTGAGGTAGGGGGTTCAGGACAGAGCCAGGGCTGTTCCTCTGATTTCTGGGCCTCACTGCTGCTGGGATCTGGAGCAGGGCCAGGTGTGAGCATTGTCCCAGTGCTCCAGTGCTCCATCAGGGAAGAGCGACAGCACTTGATCAGTGGGGTTCGGGGTTGAGGAGGGTTAGGGTAGGGTGGTACAGGCTTAGAAGGAGGAGAAACAGGAGTTTGGTTCTGGTTAGAGATGTGGTTATTCTTTCGTTCCTCAGGAAATACTTACTGAGTGCTCCCCACCCGCAACTGTGCACTAGCTACACACTAGGTTCTGGAAGTCCAGCAGGGACCTGGGCGTTTGAAGGTAGGAGATGGTGGCATGTCCTCGGAGGCAACAACATTTCACCAGCAGGGAAGGGAGACATTAGAAGTGGACTGAAGGTCACCACAGTGCCAAGCTGAAGAACTGGGCTTTGATAGAAATCCTAAAAGGTTCTCAGCAGGAAATCTCAGCAGGGGGTGTCTGATAGGTATGTACATTCTAAGAAGGAGGCAAGGTGCTGTGTGTATGGGGTCACCAGGGTCCTGCAGTTGAACCTCTTTTTCCTCTCAGTGGACTGCCAGAGTGACAGAGGGCTTGGCATTCATGTGGCTGCCCTTAAAGCGAACTGGATTTAATTTGGTCCCTTATCCCTTAGGACCAGGTCAGGTGATTCATTTGATGGGTGGACAGTGGGACTGAGCCCTTTGGTTTCTTTTAACCCAAGGATCTTGCCTATGACCCTTCAACATGCATGTCCAGACAGCTTTTGAGGATGACTCTTGATGGCGCTATGTCCTGACCCAGCTATAGAGCTATAGCCAAACACTGGCCTAGCCTGGGCTAAAAATACCCTCACCACTACTGTCCTCTGGGATCCTCTCTTTTTCCCTCCTCCACTTCCCCTCAGGTCCTGGGGCTGGTTTTATTCCCAAGAGGAGGTCTAGGAATGGCAGAGGAGCGGCCCATCTTTTATATTGCATGAGGAACAGTGAGAGATGGTGCTATAAGAATTGGTTGGGGAACTGGACAGATTGTCCCAGCTCCTGAGGAAAGGACTCTCTGGGTCTAAGCACAGGTTTCCATAGTCAGACATCTGGAGTGGGGATCTCTGGGGGTGTGGGCTGTGGGATATGGGCTCCTGGTGTGAGCCAAAGAGCCTCAGCCGTGGAGCCATGGAGCTGTGGAGCTGGAGCCGTGGAGCCAGGGGTGGCTGGGTCCAGCTCCCTGGCTGCCAGGTTCTTGGAGCACTTGTCAGGGAGGGTGAGCTGGCTGGTGTTTTCATGCTGAGCCTTTGCTGGGCCACCTCTGCCAGACATCCAAGAAAGAGCCAGGTCTATTTTTGTTGTAACCCATGCTGGTGTTGGTGAGTACCTGGAAGGTTCTCAGACACCTAACAGTTCTGTGAGATTTGTTCTTTGATGAAGTGCCAAGGTGTGGAGCAGTAAATCCTATGTGAGCACTTCTCCTTCACCACCATGGTAACTGCTCCACTGTTCTCTGACCCAGATCACCTCTCTCAATCCAGACGGCTCAATATCAGGGTGGACCTCTCCACAGGGAAGCTCTGTATAGACTCATGTACCTCCTTGAGCCAGGCAGCCATGACAGTCTGCTGCTGTCTGGAATGGAGCTGATGTAGCACAGATTCTGGTGATTAAAAAGATATGGTTTGGATCCTGGCTTGACCACTTACTCTGATGTGGCACAGGCTCTCTCCCCAATTTCCTTACTCATAAAATATGACTGGCAGTTCATACTTTGCTGGCACTGGGAGGATTAAACAAATGCCAGGTGTTGGGAAGGGCTGTCCCATCCCCACTGCGTGCTGACATGCTGACTCGATCTTGGCTGCATGAAGTAAGCAGGGCCTTGTGAAGGGACAGTGTCATGGGCCAATGAGATAGCAGGTACCGTGCCTGTGTCAGCAGAAAACAACGGATGGCTTTACAAGGCAGCCATGGCCACCTCAAAAAGCCTAAATTAGAGTCTCTATTTATAGGTGGCCCAGAACAAAGAGGATTCCCTGGAAAACAGACGTAAGCAGGAAGCTGACACAGGGCCAACAGCAGCCCAGTGGGCTGGTTCCCTCCACCCAAGGTGCCCGCTGTGATTGGACTCTCCCCTAACCAAGGGCTTATAAAGTCTCTGGTGGACCACGGCTGTTTCAGTCACCATAGCCTGTGCTCTGTGCCTGCCCATCTGGTGGGTCAGCCTGGGGACTCACTTGTCCTGCTGCCCAGAATGGCTGCTTGTCCTGTGGGTCTGATCCTCTGACACTTGTCCATGTCTCTGGGCTTGCAGCCACTCACCATTTCTCTCCCAGCCTGATGCCTTTGATTTTGCTTTCTGGCCTTGAATTCACAACAGCACGAGGCCTATGAGCTTGAGCTGACAAAGGCACCGTGACACTGACAATGACTTATCGCACAAGTACTGGGCATCGCAGAGGGCAAAGGGGTCTTAATACCTGTTCTTGGTTCTTAGGAGCCAAATGTTTAGTTGGGTCGATTAGTAAATATGCACCAGTTGGATGGATGTCAGATAAAGCCGTGAGGCTCACTATCCTGTCCTGTCCTGACGGATAGATGCATCTTGTCTCAGAAGCTCAGGAGCTGAAGGTTGGGAAGGAAGAGTTTGGGAAGGTGGAAGGGTAGATACAGAGAAGTGAACACCAGAAAAGCACAGAAATATTCCTGGATCAGATAGGTTGGGTGAAGCTTAGAGGGTATCACATCTAGAGATGAACTGCAGGCCTATGCAGTGACACTGGGAGCAAGACAGGGATGCCCACTCCCAAGGCATGCAGTCACACACTGGGAATTCTGGTCAAAGAAAGATATATGTGTTAGAATGGGAAGAGAAGAGATTGAAATGGCATTATTTTCATAGAGTGGAACAGCTGTGTAGAAAGCTGAACATAATCAAATGTTGAAATAAGACAGGTGTGGTGGGACATGCCTAAAATCTTAGCACTTGGAAAGCTAAGGCAGGAGGATCACAAGTTCAAGGCCAGACTAGAATCCATAGTGAGACTCCATTGCAAAAAAACAGAAAAAAGGGACAAATTATAGAAATAACAAAGCAGTAGAAAAGCAGACACTATTCCTAAGAATGATAAAGACAATAACATATTTGCAATATAACTTTACATCTATTCGCAAGAGAGCAATGTAATGTGGTAGAGGATAAATACAATTTATGGAAAACTAATTATGAGAAAAACATACAAGAAAATCTGATTAAATGGAATTACACTATAATAAGGGATAGTTTGGCCTAATATTCTAAGATGTAAATGCAGTGCAAACTCAATAAACATTACAGCTGGGTTTTAGAACAAATTTAGTAAAGGCAAACTAAAACCTGTATGAACAAATAAAGTCCATTTATAGTAAAGTCTGTTTTATGGTTTAGATCTAAAATGTTCACTAAAGTCTATGTTGGGTAAGGCCTGGTCAGAAGCGGGGGGGCCACTGGGGACACGACTGGAAAGGGTATATTCTCCTCTCTGGCTCCCTCCCTTCTCTCTCTACTTCCTAGCCATTATATGGTAAACAGATTTCCTCTGCAGTGCTTTTTCTGCCTTGGAGCCAGCTGACTACTGACTGAATCCCCTGAACTTAGAAGCCGAAATATATTTCTCCTTTAAGTTGCAAGTGTTGGGCATTTTGTCCCATGATAGAAAATGACTAAGATGGTTTAGTAAAATTCATTATGAAGAAGAAAAGTCTTCAGAGTCTGGGAATCTGAAGACTAGCAAGTCGTAGTAAAGAGAAAGGGAAGTACTTGGGCAGTGACATGCAAATCAACTAATAAACCAGCATGGAGAGCTCCTAACAGGCTCTTCACTGTAACATAAACTTGGTATTTGATGAAGGTAGCAATACACAAAGGGCCATTTATAGAGTTAGTGACATTTGTAAACATAAACTTCCTGCATAAAGCTGGAGTCCGGTTTATACCACTGGGCATGAAGTGAAGGCCTGGGCATGAAAAATAAAACTAAAAACCATTAATTTAGGAGCGAGGGAAGATCTCTTATTTTGGAGGGGGAGAGTGAATACTGGGGATTGAACCCAAAGCTTTCACTGAACTACACGCTCAGCTTTTTTAAAATTGTAAGTCAGGGTCTTTCTAAGTCATTTAGTTGCCTACACTGGGCTCTAGCTTGCAGTTTTTCTGCCTCAGCCTCCTAAAATATACTATTACCCCTGAATTGGAAAAACATCTCTTAAGCAAACTTTTTTTTCTTTTTTGAGACAAGAATCTCTTTGTGTAGTCTAGGCTGACTCTTGAACTCACTATGTAGCCCGTGCTGGCCTTGAAGTTGAAGAGATTCCTCCTGAGTGCTGGGATTACAGGTGTGTACCACCATGTTTGGCTTCTTAGGCAAATTTCAAAAGTCAAAGCCCAAAAATGATTGACATGACTGCACTAAAATGAAGGACTACAGTTTGGTGAAAGACCAACAAGGAAAAAAATAGACAATTGATAGCTTAATATCTAAAATATATAATTGATAACTTAATATTTAAAATATTCAAGGGACTCCTGCAAGTTAGCCAGTGAATGAGTCAGTCCAACAGAAAGCCTGGCAGGGATCTGAATAGATAGCTCACAAAGCAGAAAACCAAAGTGTCCAACCAGGGTATGAAGGGGTGATGACTATGCTGCATCTTTGGAAAGATGTGAGCTGGCTCCAAAAGATATCTTTTTGCCAGGATAGCAAGAATGGGCAAAAAGATGGGTGTAACCAGCCGTGGGTGGAGACTTGGAGGCTGGGAACCCTCATGCCCTGTGGGCTGGTGCAGATGTTCCGGAAAGCGACACAGCATTACTCAGTGCACTCAGGTATGGTGAACCCCGTGACCTGGTGCTATAGTTTGGACACACTTTTAAAGTGTGTTAAAGAGACATTATGGCAGCCATTGTTAATTTTCCTATTTTCTGGTTTTGAAGGCCTGTAATGCCTTCATTACTCTGTTCTGATCAGTTTTATACTATTTTGTTTTGTATGAATTTGTTGTGTGTGAAGATATAGATGACTATTTAGAAGAAAACAAGAGACATTATGGTAGCCACTGTAGATCTCCTGTTGTCTTGCTTTGAAATCTGCGTCGTTTGCATTGTTTTGCTTCTGATCTGCTTTGTTCTGTTTTGTTACATTTAGTTTTACCTTTTTAAAAATAAAAATAAAAAAATAAAGTGTGTTCCCAAAGTTTCATGTGCTGGAAGCTTGGTTGTTAGACTGGGTGTGTTAAGAGGTGGAGGGACCCTTCAAAGGTGGGACCCTGTGAAAGATAGTTCAGTTAGGGGTGCTCTCCTTGGGAGGGATTAAGGTAGTTCTTGTGAGACCCTTGAGTTAGTTTCTGGGAGATTGGTTGTTATAAAGGAGGGAGCTTGGTCCCATTCCACTCTCTGGCTTCCTGTCTCCCATGTGACCTCACCTTTGTATGTGCTGCCATGAGGATGCCATCCACTACGGGTGATGCAGCCAGAGGGGCCCTTGCCAGAACCAGTGCCATGCTATTTGGACTTTTAGCTTCCAAAACCATGAGTTAAATAAACCTCCTTTCTTTATAAGTACCTAGCCTCAGAAATTTTGTCATAATAATATAAAATGGACCAATAACTCGGCAATCCCACATTTCTAATGCTATATTTTTTACTAGTATGTGTTTTCAGTACACAGTGATTACATTTATCATGAGGAGTTGGTACATGTACAGGACACATCCTAATTCTTTGTTTTTCATCCCCTACTCATCCCTTCCTTACCTGCTCTTGGTCCTCTTCCCATGCATGAAAACTCCCCCACTTTTAATCATTTTTCCCTTTGAGGATGAGGAGAGTGAGATGAGGGCAAAGAACTGAAGGAAACCCAGGACTTCATGCGCAGGCTGGACAGCGGAGTGGACCGGCTCCGTCTGGAATGTCCAAAAGGGGACCTGAAAGTCAGGTGGCAGGAAACTAAGAATTGAATTAGAGAGTGTCCCGGGCCAGTGTGAGGATGAGGCTCTGAGCCCTCACATTCTTGCCCTGAGCCTTAATGCCTGAGACTATGCATCTTGGAAGTGGAGTCTTTGGGAACCAAGACTGTCAAAGTGTAATAGGGGCTGCAGGAGGAAAGCCTGGGGTGCAGGGTCTGTTTAGTAAAGTGACATGCAGGGTGGTGGCTGTAGGTTGCCCAGGGAAGTGTATGCAGCAGGGTGTTGAGTGTTGCAGGCAGGCCACTGGGAACATGAGCCACCCAAGCACGGTTGAGGGGGGTGGCGCGTGGTGAGGGGCTGGATGGGGAGCACTCCATGCTAGCCAACCTGGGAAGGCGGCACTGAGTACATTCTTGGCATATGAGGGTGCCCTCTAGTGGGAATGTTTGGCAGTGCTAGCACCCTGGAGCTTCCTAAGGAAGGTGCCTGTAGCAGAGTCCTGATGCACACAGCTTCTGTGCTCCTCCGAGCCCTGGGTTTTGGCCTGTGAAACGGACTCACATCATGCAGGTGATGCAGTGAGACAGGTCCCCGACTAAGGCAAGGAAAAGGCAGTGATTAGTGTTTGTGGGTCCAGTTTGTCTTCCTGAGACAATGACTGCACTGGCAACTCCTGCACTGCAGTGGGGACTCTGGAGGGCACCATGTCCCACCCCACCTTATAGGCTGCCTGGCTCCTACAGGGTCATTCCTGGCTTTAGGAGACTATGGTCAGGGAAGCCTGGAAATGGCCTGGTGAGGAGGCCAAAATGTGCCATGCCATTTTGACCCTGTTGTACCTCTTTGGGTGGAACCCATAGTGTCTTCCCCCACCCCATAGCCTTTACTCTGTACCCTACTCCCCTGCAACACACAATCTCCTCTCCTCAGGACCTCTCATGAGGAAGGATTCAAAGGGCCAGTCTCATGGGCCAGGTGACATGACACCATGTGGGAGCAGGGCCCATGCTGGTCACTTCTCCTCTCTTGTCCCAACATGGATATAGCATGTCTGTGGGTGTGCCTGAAACTCAGGAGCTCCTTAGTGCAGAAACCACAAGCCACCTCTGGTGAGCCCTGCCTAGCTTCAGGGCCACTAGAAAGGCAAAAGTCAGATTTTAAAGCCACTAATGTTCAGAGTTCAGCTGTAGTGGCTGGAAAGACTCCTAGCAGGATTTTATAAATTGCAGTTACTTGATTAAAGGCACTGCTTTATTCCAGAATTTTAAATTTAAAGTTTTCTATATTCATTGTAAAATTTTGATCTTAAGTCCTGCAAAAAATCACTTCTTTTTCCACAGCACTAACTACTTCCCTTTGGGTCCAGGCTGGCCTGTCAATGACTCTTCTGTCCACTTTTACCCTGAAACTTTGCTGAGACTTGCAGCATAGGTTGAGTCAGGGGAGGGCCTGTCAGGCAGAGTTCTGCTGAGGTAGCAGGTTTGGGGGGCAGCAGCTTGAGTGGCTCTAAATTTGGGTGGTAGCCTCACAAAGCCTTCTTTTGGAAGTTGATTCCCATGAAGCCACCGCATACGGGTACTACTTGCAGTGTTTGGCCACATCTCACCTTTTATGCTTCTGGGTGCTAGCAAGATTGACCTTTCTGCCTCAGATATCTCTTTATCCATTTTGGACCTGTGACTATGAAGGTGGGTGGTAGGGTCTAATGTACAGTGCAAGGGGGACATTTAACTGCATGCTCTCAGCTTTGGGTCTTGGCTGCAAAGCTGGGGCCACAGGAAGACTACACTTGTTCTCCCATTCATCACAGAGTTCCCCTGTGGATATCCTGGTTTATTGTGCGCATGCCCCAAGAACTTTTTAAGGGCTATATTACCCTGGAAATCACAAGCATCTGTGTGTCCCCCTCCCCATCAGATGCAGGAGACTCAAAGCTACTTCCAAGTGATGCACACTCTCTGCTGATAACTCCAGTCCAGAGACCCTACTTCCAGAACACAGCCTGCCCGGGACTTCCTAGAGCAGTGACCCTCCTCATCCTGGTCCTACCCTGAGCTCTCTGACCCTCCCGCATCTCAGTCAGTCTCACTTAGTTTGGAAACATCTTAGACGCAGAGATTGAATTCATAGGCTGGAACTTTCATCTAATCTGGAATCATGAGGGGAAAAGGTGGTACATGTAACAAAATAATAAATATGTGAAGTTTGACCCCAAACTCTTCTGCATGGATGGGAATGTTTCTACACTGAATCTCTGGTTCGCCCGAAGCATTACATACATCACATGTGCATTGGTTTTTTCTGTGGCTTAGAATCACATGGACCATCATGAAGCCCAGTGGGATCTCCAAGACCACCCAGGACAAGTCCCTCCTTGCACAGATGGGGAAACCACTGAGAGTGAGGGGTGGTGGCTCTCGTCATGAACAGAGCTGGCTCAAGGCTGAGATGGCACCAGTCCCTGGCTCTGAGGCCAGGTCTCTCTCTTGATGTGTCTCTGCCTCAACTTTGCATAAACCGGCAAGACAGCAACACTGCCGCAGTGCCATACTGAGCAGGGTGCTTCATGGCTGACCTGCACAGTGACCCCAGGTTGTGCAGCCCCGGAGACAATGAAGTACTTAAAGAATTTGTACTTACTCTGAAGTGTTCCACGGTCTGTGCCATTTTCAAATACACATTGGCTTTTGGTTTGCTCTCCCTGTTTTCCTCTAGACAGCCAGCCAGAGTAGTGTGTAGCTTAAGAGACTGGCCTTGGGTACTAGATAGACCTGGCTCTTCTACTGACCTGCTATAGGATCAGCCCATTTATCTGGGCATCAATCACTTCTAGAGTGAGAATAATACATCTGTCATTGTTTAGCACCCAGAAGTTGGAATTCCCCACTTCTGGGCTTAAGGCAAGATTGCCCTTTGAGGTGATTGGTTTCAGCCAGTGAAATGTGACAAGAGTGATATGGTCACTTCCAATCTTGATGCTCTGTTGTCAGTGTGAGTCTTCTCAAGATCTCTCTGTTCCTCTATAACAGCTGTAAATATTCCAGGGAGTGGTTGTGCCATTGTGGCCATTCCTGTGTCCTGGAGGAGGTTTAATAAAGAGTGGAACCCTCAGGGAGCTGCAGTGGGTATATAGCATGAGTCAGAAGTGAAATGTTGTCCTAAACCACTGAGACCTGTGAGTTGTTCATTGCTATCACAGAGCCCAGCCCATCCTGGCCAGCACCCGCCCTTTAGGGCTGTAGGGCAGATTAAAATTTATCCTAGTGAGCACCAAAAATATCCTGCCCATGTCAAACACTCCATAAGGATAGTGTTCTATGTTTTTTTTTTATCTTTATGTCCCACCAGCATCTCAATCTCAGAATACGCAAGACTGAGCTCAGGTGCCCACCTCCTAGTGCTAGACCTGCACTTCCCCCCTGCTCCATGTGTGTGGAGAGACTGCACCACCTGCCAGCCCCTTGCACCAGCTGTCGACCTGAGAGTCAGCATATGCACCACTCTTTCTCTCTCATGTCCCCTCAGTTGACAGGTGCTTCTACATTCCTCGAGGCTCTTTTGGTCTTGCATCTTCCTTTTCTTTAACACTGTTTTAGCTCAAGACTATGGAATTTCTCACCTCATTTCATATAACAGCTGCTAACTGGATTTCCACCTTTTTCTTTTTTTACGTTTCATATTATGTTCTTCATCCCACTTCTTAATTGGCTGGATCATGCACCAGCCTCCTTCCTCTCGTCCCATGGTCCATTCCATCTTTCCACTGTCCTTGCATGGCTCTGTCAGATTATGTGCAAATTTTTCACTGTCAATAGGAGAAAGTCCTAACTCTTAGGGGTGATGCACAGGTCTTTGTGTCTTGGCCAACTTTACTTTTCATCCTCTGCAGGGAACATTTGTACTCTAGCCATGCTTAGTTAGCTGTACTCCCTGATAGGTCATTTGCACTCATGCCTCCACACTTTGGTACACATTGCCCCTTGGGTGCAGGAACCACATACTTAGTTCAGTGACTGTTTCCTTTTAATAGAGTCAGCCATCTTTGCTGATCTCTGTTTTTGTTTTTTTGAGATAGGGTCTCATTGCATAGTTCAGGCTGGCCTTGAATTCACTGTGTAGCCCAGGCTGACCTCAAACTCATGGAAATCCTCTGGCCGGAGCCTCCCAAGTACTAGGATTACAGGCAAGTGCCATCATACCCAGCTACTTGATCTCTGTTAAAATGTCACATATTTAATACATGATATTATAGATGTTTGATTTTCTATCTTTTCTAGTAGACTGTGAGCCACTTGGGGGTGCTTGCCTATTTTGGTATCACCAGTGCGTAGTGCAGTACAATTGGGAATAGGTTACCAATAAGTACTTGCTAAATGAGTGGACAGATCGTTGAGGACAAGATAAGGGCTTCCGAACATTCAATGGCATTATGCCGCCCCTATGCTATAGCAATCCTTTATGCATGGATTCGGATGCTAAGCATAGGCAAGACAGCTTTGGTGGATGATGGAGGGGGCTTGCTCCATAGTTTTGTTCTTTGCCTACAGGGACCTCTGTGCTCCAGCCCTGGTGGATTCCTACATGGAGAATATGACCAGGAAGTGGAAACTTTCTTTTAATAGCTGAGCATGGCAGAAGATACACATGAGATCTTCCTTTCTTGATCTATTTTGTAAATATCTTCATAATGATGCTGATGTCAGTAAGAAATCTAGCTACCTTTAAGCTGGAGGCAAAACAGAAAGACTATGTGGTATAGTCGCAACTACTTTTCCAAAAGATTCAGGGTTTCCTTTGGCCATTTGTTCGGTAGTCTATAACTCAAAGGTCTTTTCAAGACCTCTGTCTTGAAAAATGAGGTAGAGAATTGCAACATTTATCACAACCTGGGGCCCTGAATACCTGTGTGGAGGACAGTGTCCCTCCTGACAAGCACAGGCCCACAGCAGTGTTCAGTGAGCCAGAAATAAACTTCAATTTCGTTTGAGTCATTGAGTGTTTTGGGGGTAGTATGGGGCGTGGGTGGTGGGCAATGAAACTAGTTTACCCTGTGAATAGGGCCATAGGGTTTAGTTTTATGTAGAGAAGTTAAAAACAATAATAAGATGAACCAAAATTCAGTATTTTTTTCTTTTTCATCCTTCACAGGAAAGTCTAAAGAATGCAATGGTAAGATGTGCTTTCCCACCAGAGTGAACTCCTTTCACTCCTCTCTCTGGAACACATCACTGCAGCCATTGTGCAATTTTTTTTTTAAACAGCATCTATCCTTTTTCATAATACAGGAATATAGGAACACATTTAGTAATCCAGAAAGTTCTGCCTACCTGCATTTAGGCCCTTCTGGGGAAAGTGGTTCTCAGTGATTGTCTCTGCACAAAGTTGACATAATTTTTTTCTGGGTGACTATGAATATAAGATTAGTGGAATCAGGTCAGAAACCTGAATTTGAGTCACAGGTAATGACAATCTGGATATCATGGAGCAAACCAGCCTTGCTGATAGATTTCCCAAAATGGGCATTCTGTATGAGATGCTGATGAACTAGTCTAATCTAGTTCTCTACCTTTGGAAATATATATGTGACATCCCTGAGAAAATGTAGTGGGATCTATTCCTGAAAAGATGACACCTCACTGAGTCAGCAGAGATGATATTGATACTGAACAATAAGTCTTCTTCCATGAGTGTTTGGGTGGTTTTGAACAGCTTGATTCTACTGCTGAAATGAATGTCCTGTCTCCCTCGTGTACCTAGTTAGCCTCATAGTAATCCTTCCTCACTTAAACTGCTGGAATACTGGTCTTCCTTGAAGCCTTGAAAATCATGATGAATAGAAAGAATTAACACGTGAACATGGATGTTAACAAAAGGAGAAAATAATAAATTTTCAAATTGTTGGGATGGAACTCACGACTTAAGGTCAGTTCATTTTTTATAAAAGACAGCTTTAACATAAGGGTAAGGAGAGTTATATGATGAATAAGGCATTTGAGAATCCTATAGAGTCAATGACAGAAGTATCTAAGTAAGGATAAAAGAAAAGAAAAAAGAAGTGAAACTTATAAGAGACTGGATATGATGCTTTAAAAATACAGACTACAAAACTTTAATATTATTGAATGAAGTATCACGTGCATCAGAATATGCGGCACATACCCAAACACAGATGCGAAGAGTAGGACACTTGTAGTTTTTGAGGTCCATTCCCAACAGTTTTATCTCGAGGATAGAGAAAACCATGAAGCGAAGGGCCTACCTGATAATCCCAGACCTTTGCACCAGGCTAACTCAACTATACACTCTGGCATCGGCACTGCCTACGTGTGGATCTTGGCACCAAACTTACCAGTCTGTGGACCCCAGCACTACTTCCACTAGACCCTTGTACTTGCCTTGTCTCAGTGCCAGGGCCACTTGCCTCTACAGACTGGCACTGGGCCAACTCAGATCTGTGACTTGAGGGGACTATTAAAGAGCTTCCTGTAGAGGCGGAAAGAGAGAACTGCTTCTTCAAATGCCTAGGTACCAATGCAAAGTTACAAGAATAATTAGACAAATGTAGTGTCACCAGGGAAACAAAATGAAGCTCCAATGACTCATCCTAAAGAAATGGAAATCTATGTACCACTTGACAGAGAATTAAAAATAATTGTTTTAAAGAAGCTCAGTGAACTATGAGGAAACACAGATAGACAACTAAACAAAGTCAGGAAAATAACATATGAACACAATGACAAGCTTGATAAAGACATAGAAACCATAAAATAGAAACAGGAGCCAAAGAACAAAATGACTGAGCTGAACCATTCGATAGAGATCTTTGACATTAGTCTCGATTTAGCAGATAAGAGAAAAGCAAACCCAAAGCCATTTCATTAGAAATTAGCCAGTCAGAGGAACAGAAAGAAAAAGAGAGGAGGAAACTTGTGGGACTCATAAGATATCACAAGCACACCATTAGAGTCATTATGTGAGTTTCAGAAGAAGAGAAAGAGGAATGGACAGAAAGTTTATCTAGAGAAATAATGGCTGAAAACTTCCTAAATATGAGAGGGAAATGGAGATTCAGATTCATGAAGCCCAAAGGATCTTTCCTAGAGAGGTCTCCTCTGAGACTCAGTGTAATTAAACTGTCAAAAGGCAAAGGCAAAAAGACAATTTTAAAGGCAAGGGGAAAGTGACTTGTTATATTCAAGGGAGCTTCCCCACTCTACTATCAGTGTATTTTTCAGCAGAAACTTTGCAAGCCAGTAAAGAAAGAGATTTTTCAAAATGTAGGGAGAAAAAAAATCCATAAAAACTACAACACCTGGAAAAATTACTTTAAAAAAATGAAAGTGCAAGAGGGCTGGAGATTAGCTCAGTGGCTCAAGCACTTGCCTGGTAGTACAAGGTTGTGAGCTTGATACCTGGTACACACCAAAAAAAAAAGTACTAGAGAAATGAAAATACTAGCCGGCTTCAGGAGTGCATGCCTGTAATCCCAGATACTTGGGAAGTTGAGGCAGAAGTATTGAACCTTTGAGGCCATTTTGCATGATTTAGCAAGAACCTATCTCAAAATGAAAATAAAAAGACCTGGGGATATAGCTCAGTAGTAGAGCACCTGTAGTAACACATACTCACCCAAACACATGAAGACCTTCCCAAGCAAACAAAAGCCAAAAGCTCAAGGAATTTGCCTTCACCAACTCTGCCTTAGGTGGAATGCTAGAGGAAGTTCTTTATTTTGAAACAAGAGATAGTAAATTACAGCATATAAAAATGTGAAAGTATATGGAAGTATTAATCTTTCTGGTAAAGATAAATATACACAGGAATGCATAATCATCTAATACTAATATTATGATGGTGGTACACCAATAACTTTTAACTGTCATATAAAAACTAAAAGATGAAAGTATGAGGGCTAACTATAACAAAAATTAGTTAAGAAATATACAATATAAAAAGAAGTAAAGCTTGTTATTAATAACATAAAATGTAGGAGGAGGAGTAAAAAGTGTAGAATCTTTATGTGCAACTGAAGTAACCAGCTTGAAATAGACCATTATAAGGTTAGCAACATGAGTCTTCCAAAATTACTGTACAGCACAGTGCCTAGAGCTAGAAATAAGCCAGGTGTGGTGGCACATGTTTGTAGTCCCAGCACTTGAGCGGCAGAGATAGGAGGATCACTAAGAATTTGAGGTCAGCCTGGGCTACAAAGTGAGTTCAAGGTCAGCCTGAACCATATAGTGAAAACCTGCCTCAAAAAAGACAGAAAATAGAATAAAACAAAACAAAACACAAACTAAAAAAAAATACAACTAGCAAAATAGTGCTTACTACTGAAAAATTTGCTCAGAGGGTAGACCTTATAATAAATATTCTTATTGCAAAATGATGATGGTAGTAACAAAAATCAATAAACAGAGATGGTGGGAGGAAATTTTTACTAGTGATAGACAGCCTATGGCACAGATTGTGGTGATGGTTTTGTGGGTGTGCACTTATATCCAAACTCATCATGTTGTATATTTTAAATACGTATGGCTTTTTAAAAAAAATTATTTTATTTAAAGAGAAAAAACAAAACAAAACAGAATAAAGGGTAGCAACAATACAGAATTCCAAGGAAAAAAGGAAAAGAACGACAACAAAAAAACCTAAGAAATTATTACTTGACAAATTACATACTGACTTCTTGGAAATAGTTGTTCAAATTACAAAGTTAAAACATGTAAAGTAGACATTCAAACAGTGAGACTGTTAACAGCTCTGCTCCACGATCTGACAAAAACAGTAATATGGTCATCCATCTTACCCACTCAAATATACATGCAATTATATCAAAAGGGTAAAATTAAACACAACAAAACAGAGCAAAGTGGACCACAAGAAAGCAATGTAAGAGACAAAAATGTCAAAACTAGACAATCAGAGATATTCACTCTCTATCATATTGACTCTTGTTTTCTTCCAAATAGTTGTCCATATTGTCACATACAGGGAATTCACATGAAACAACCTAGTATGGAATTGATCTGAGTAGGAAGAGGAGGGCATTTCAGATCTTCAAGACCAGACATTAGGGAAGCCAAGAATGGCTATCATAGTGTCTCTCATTCTCCTCAAAACAGTTGCCCATACCTTAATGTGTGTTGAACTTAAACAAGGCAAAGCAAGCTAAGATCACTTTGAAAAAAAGTGATAGTTTTGCTGGACTTCGCATCATGACTTTATGGAATCAGCACTGGGTATTGTAGTGTCTCTTTTTCTTCAAAGTAGTTGTTCATTTCAACATGTGTTATATAGTTGGTTCTCGTAAACTGTTTATAAGCTCTACATGTATATCTATCATTTCTGTATTAGCAGGAAAAACAAAGCAAAGAAAGATAAAACAATTCCTAGAAAAGCATGAGGCAGAAAAGTCACATAAAACTGCAATACAAGGTGATCTACAATGGTTACCATGATGTCTCTGCAGTGTATAACAACATTAATAAAAACGAAGCATTAGAGACATTATAAGACTTCAAAAGCAAGTAATAATCAAACCAGAGTGGGTATCTTAGTGAATCTTGTCATCTTCAGTGTAGTTGCCTATACACTTAGACTTGATGCTATCAATCATAACAGATTTAAATAAAATCAGTCAATACAAAGTAGCAATCTAACAAACCAGATTCAAATAAGATCAGTCATAATAAGACAGTAT
>PVJX010038180.1:0-16498 GCA_004027295.1 Dolichotis patagonum
GGGCTCAGACCTGGAGTCCAGGACCCACAGGAGCAGCTTCTGCGGCTCAGCCAGGGCGCTTTTAACCCTTCGGACCCCAGGCGGAGCGGATCAGGGCCCCAGGAGCCACAGGCGGACGGCTTGGGGAGTCCGAGGGGAGGCGAGGGCAGCTGCCGGGTGGGCAGACACGAGATGCGATCAGAAAATGCAGTGTGTTTAAATTTTAAAAATGAATGCAGTAAAAGGCGCACGCTGGCTAACCCTCCCCAAACGCTCCGCCTCGCTCTGGACACACTCGCCCCGCTTCCTGCCACTCTGAGAAGGGCCTGGAAGCCTCTCGGGTCTGCAGCTGCCTCTGGACACAGCGGCCTCCGCAGCTCACCTTGGCGGGGAAGAGCCGGGCCCGGTGAAGGAGGCGGGTGAGGACCCAGCGCCGTGTCTTTCTGCGCCCACCTCTCTGCCAGGTGGCACCTAGCAGCAGCGTTCACCGTATCTTGGTCTCCCTCACAGACACCCGTGAAAGGGCACCTCCAGAGCGGCTCCAGAGGAGACGAGAGCGTGGGATGAGTGAGTTCAAAGCGAGGAGGAGGGGGGGTCTCGAGGGATCCACGGCAATGGGTCTCCGACTGTAATAAATACTGTTTTTGGTACCGGAGATCGAACTCAGGACCCTGCACTTGCCAGGCAGGTGCTTACGCCGCTGAGCTGTATCCCTGGCCTGTAATAAACATTTTAAACGTGAACACTGTACTTTTTATCATCTCTCGTAGTTAAGAGGCCACAGTAGGGACCTAAAGCTGTTCTGCTTCCTGATGCAAAAGAGCCACCGTCTCCACCGACACCTCCCACCTCCGGTCACGGGGGCTCCCAGGACAGCCACGACCCCACAAGGGGCGAGAGACTGCCCTCGGGGGTCACCGTGCCAGCCGCCCCTCCTCCTCCCGAGCTCAGGCGCTCGCTGCGCGGTTGCCCCGTCTTTCTGAGCACCTGAGTTTGTGCCGAGGGCCCGATGGGACCCAGCCCTTCGCTGCTGGAACTGGCATCTCACCGCTCACTGACATGTGAAAAGCAGGCGAAATCCCCCTTCCCGCCCTCCCCACCGCTTCCTGCCCCCTGCCTCCTCCCTTCCCCTCTCCTGCTCCCGTCTGCAGGTAACCGTGCTCTGACTTCGAGGTGTTCTAAAACTTTCCCGAAAGGTCATCCAAGGCTGTGCCCTTTCCTGGGGTCAGCAAAACGAGATCCTGTACACTTTCTGGTCACTGTGTCCTCCCCAAAACAGAAGCCACCCAGCTCCGTCTAGATGATAAATAAAAATCAACGCTAGATACTGAGCACAGACCGACACCCGCTGGCGCCAGCACACACACAAGCACACACATGCGCACGGACGCGCACACCGTAAGCCTGAACCTGAGAAGAACATCTCTAGCCCGGGGCCTGAGTTGCTTTCAGTATTCACCCTAGAAACGGTGCGAGTCATGTGGGACACACCGTGAGAGGCTTCAAGCTGATCGGCGCCTCTGAAGCTTCCTAAGACTGTTTCGGGGCGTGCTCTGCAGGAGCCTTCGGGTCCCCCCTTCTGGAGCGAAACATCCCCTCCTGACCCCCACGGGAGATGAGCCTGCGTCGGAAAACACACTCGTACGTCCTCCACCTTCTTTCCCGGTCAGGGTCGAGTACCCCGGGATTAAAGCCGTGATGCCGCGGTGGAAGCGTGACTTTCAATCTGGCAGGAAATAAAAGAACGTCGAGTTTAGCTAGTGTGACAGCACGGACATAGCAGTCCTCGAGTGTAACTTTCTCCCAACTTCGCCGAGCTTTGATGCTGGGACTTGGGCCTAAGGGGCCCCTACCCACGAGTCCGGACGCCTGAAGATGGGACTGCTCTTGTCCTCACCGTGGTGACGTTGCTTTAGGCTTCAGAGCAGAGGCGGTGCTCTGTGTGAGGCGTAGCATCCCTGCAGCTAGCAAAACCGGCCCGGTTCTCCAGAGTGACGCTTGGCCTGGCGAGGCCCGCACGTGTACACGGGTATGACAGGAAACCGTCATGCCTGTCGCATGGAGGTCACTGATGCAAAGCTAGTGAGGCTGAAGAAGGGCAGGGCCGAGGGCGCTGGCTTCTGAGACCCAAGGCCACCTCCGCTCTCATTTCCCACGCGAGGAGCCTCTCTTTCGGCAGGTGCGCATTTTAGCTCAGCTGACTGAAGTTGGTTTCCATAGGACGTCCACCTCCCTGGATGGGCAGGGGCCTCCCTGGATGGGCAGGTCAAGGCAGACAGTGAAAGCAACCCCGGCCGACAGTGGTCCTGCCCTGGGCTGTGGTTCCCGGACGGTGACATCTCAAAGGCTGGGTCCTCAGGGTGGCGCCGTGTGGAAGGCAGAGAAGCCAGGAGTCCAGAGAGGACAAAGAGGACTTCCAAGGCCACACAGTGGGACAGTCAGGGCCCTGCCAGCCGCACTGTTAGCAGGAGGAGGTCAGCCTCCTGCGACCCCAGACCTGATTCTCCCCACAGGATCCACCACTGAGCCCCCGATCAAAACGGCCCTTCACAGAGAGAGGAGCCCCGAGTCCTCCTCAACTGCGCAGAAAATAGGCTGTCAGGAGCGGCAGCTCCAAATCCAGGCTGTGTCTTCCTCCTCCTTGCCCACCCGGGCTGCCTCCCGCCGGCTCTCCCAACGCCCCTCCCAGGGCTGTGGCAGGTTCTCAGAGCATCGCTCTCCTGCCGCCCTCCCCAAGATCGGGCAAGGGGAGGGGGCTGCCCATCCTGGGCACAGGATTAGAATTTCACACGCAGAGATCTCAGAGGGTGACGCACACAGAGAAGGCACGGAGGGGGCGTCCCCAGGAAACACAGGGCACAGCGTGGAAGCCTGAGTGCTTCCAACGTGGACTCCCAGAGTGACAGGGCTGCTGTGTGTGACGACCAGAGCCCGTGTCCACAGTGACCCACAGCCACCCCGAGGCCCCTGCCGTTGGCAGGCGCCAGTGAACCAAGGTCAGCCTGCCACGTCCAGCCTGGGTCCCCCGTGAGGACTTCCTAGAGAACATGAAAGCTCGGCCGGGAAGGCTGGAAGCCGCACTGCAGTCCCCAAGCTGCAGGGCTTTTAGGGCCCTCTGCTCCCCGTCTCTGTGGCCGCTGCTTGGAGGAGTGGTGCCCGTGTCCTCGGGCTCGGTCTCTGCCTGAGACAGAAGCCCACGCTCTGGCCGCCTGGAGGTCAGCAGTCCGGAGCCGAGGCACTGACAGGTTCCCCGCAGCCCTGCTTCAGCTGCCACAACCCCTGATGTCCCTGCGCTGCAGTCTCGTCCCCCCATCTCTACGTCTGCCCCCGCCCGGCCTTCTCTCGGTTCCCCTGGGGACACTGGGCACTGGATTCAGGACTCACCCTCAGCCGGCGTGGCCTCACAGGAGCGGGTGGGCACAGGTGCTGGCGGTCAGGGTTCCAGCTTTGGGACACAGCTCAGCCCACGGCCGGGCCTCACCCGCCCGGGTCCCCGCAGGAATCCAGGTACAGCGTGGGGGGCCCTCATTCCTACTGCTCAGAGAACTGCACAAACGGAGACCACGTCACCTAATTGCACACGGGGGAAAGGAACAAGCAAACAAAAACCTCCCAGCCGGGATCACTCCTGCGGGTCCAGGCCTGAGTGTTCAGCGCAGCCCGCTCCGCCCAAACCGCCCACCTCCTCCCAGGTAACTCAGGTCTCCGCGTCACAGCCGCAGGGGCCCCTCTTCAACGCTCGGGACCCCGGGGAGAGGGGCAGACCCCACCCGCCCCTGCTGTCCCCTGGCATTGAGCCTCCGCCTCCTCCCACCGGACCTCGAGGTGCACCGAGTCACACATTTCTGGACCTGCCCACGTCCCCCTTCGGTGCTGCTACAAATGCCCGGCCAGGGAGTTTTCATGCTCTGCTCTCGGGTGTGAAGCCTTGACTTCACGTCTTTCAAATCTAAACTAAGCGTCTGCAGAGGCGACGTCCCCCAGGCCTCCCGCCAAGCGGCTGCCTGGTTCCTCTCCATCCGCGTGGTTCCAAGTGCCCTCAGCCACTGACCACCGCACTTCCGCCCAGCGCCAGGGGGTCTCCAGGCAGAGGGGGAAGAAGTATCTGAAGGATGGGTCTGTGGTTTGTTCCACACCTCCAGCAGATTCTTTCTGTCATCTGAAAATTCAAACTCAAGCCAGGAGCACGTTCACAGAGGACCTAACGCTTAAACGGTGGCGAGTACGCGAATCCATTTTGTTCTCATTTGATGTTGGTTGGAATCAAATCTCACAGCCCATTTTTGCCTCAGCCGCATCTCGGCCGCTAATGTCAGTGCAGGAGAAGGCTTTTGTCTCAGTGCTGGATCGAACCAGGGACTTGGCCATGCCAGGCAATGCTCTCTCTCGAGAGCTGCATCCCCAGCACCCATATTTCTAGTCCATTCTCACTGTCACAGGAAGGAACAAAGGAAAGAAGGGAGGGAGGGAGGAGGAAGAAATGGAACCTAACTATTGACCAACAGGAAGCTGCTAGAAAAAACACCTCGGAAGCAGCGCCCTGCAGGACACTGAGCGGTTTCGAGCAAACGTTTGTGGCCCCGCCTCACTGCGACCCCGTTTCTCTCATCGCCTGCCCCTCTCTCTCTCTCCAGTCCCCACTGTGCCCCTCCATGGAGACGCCTGCCCTTATCCCGAGCCTCCTGGATGGTCCAGAGCCTCCTCCTCGGCTCAGTCTTTAGGCTCAAACACTCCCGCCAACTCCTGGGCCTCAGACGTCTTCCGGAGCGGAACTCTGCCCACCCCGGGCTCTGCCCACCCCGGGTGCTGGTCAGCGGTGATGGAGAACCAGGCGGCCCGGGCTCGCGGTGGCTGAGGGACGGGCGGGAGGACCCCAGCCGCTGCCCCCGCTTCCTGCTCACCCCGCTCCAGCACGGCGCATTAAAGATGCTCAGCGTCCATTGTGTCAGGCGGACCCCACAAGTCCAGTGTGTCCTTCTCTGGATACTTGGCAGAATTCAGACTTTGCAAAAAATCATTTTCTCCAGTAACTGTCTTCCGACTGCTTGACCTGAAAAAGACTTCAGCAGAGGGTGTGCCAAGGCGGCGGGCTCCTGCTGGGTGTCCCTCAAAGCTGGCACCCAAACCCGAGCACTGGCTCTGCGACCAGCGTGGGAGCCGAGCAGACTGTGAATACTGACTCACACCTAACCCAGGAAGGCAGGCCCTGCCAATGAAATGTGTGGATTCAGACCTGCTCATTAGCATGCAGAGGTAAAAGCTTCTGTGCCTGTAATTTCCCCAACAAGCCCTTTACCAGATGATCCTCTCCTCTGTAATTGGTGCCACTATTCATGTCCCAGGAATCATCTTCCTTTTCCTGTTTTTGTCACAGCCAAGCCACCTACAAGTCACAGCCCCAGCAGCTTTACCTCCCAGAACAGCCCAGTCCGTCACCTCTGGCCTGGTCAGGCAGTGTCCCCTCCAGGCCGTCCCCTCTGCTCCTGGCCCCCTCCCACCCTCCCTGCAGCCGTCCACGGAGCGGGAGCCCCCTCCCCCATTCACACTCTGCTCTGATGGCCCCTACATCTCCCCTCCTCCTATGCAACACCCTTAGCCCCTCTCCCTCCCCCAAACCCAGCAGGCCAGACCCTGCACAGCCCCAGGGCCCAGCAGGTGTCCTCCGCTCTGCTCCACTGCCTCCCCCATCCTCATGTCCTCCATGCTGGCCTGAGTGTTTGTTCAGTAAACACCCAGAAAGGAGAGATTCCCCGCATTCAGTGTGGACAGCCTCTGTCACAGCTACTCATCTCTGGTCTTGTCACACAGAAACAGTCACAGATGACAAGGAAATTGATGAGGAGCACAGTGCTGCAACACAGCCTTATTAGGGACCTGGAATTCCACTGTCACAGGCCATGAGATACTATGTTTTATTTCTCTGCTAACAGTCCAAGATCACCCTTGGCTCACAGGTCATGATTTTCCCGCTGGTCAGCGTATCTGCCAAGGCTGCCCATGGACCTGCGCAGGGGCCAGGGTGCTGCAGAGTCCATCAGGGTGGCCTCCTTGAGACAGGGTCCTCTCTCACCATCCACCACCTGGCTGTCACCTCCTGCTTCGCAATTCTGAGCGTCCACCACTGGGAGACACTGACTGTGGGTCTCGGGGCCGAGCACCTAGCCTTTGGGTGCCCCGTCCCGCTCACCCACGCTCTGGGGACAAAGATAACCTGAGTCTCTGCCTCTTAGAGTCACCGGAAGAGCTTGGAAGGTGGATGTACCTGAAAAGCCCTAAGGGAAATGCCATGGAATGCTGGAACCCTGCAGCCTTTTCCTGTCAGCAGTCCACGCCTTCCTCCCCCTCTGCCCTGTGGTCCTCGGGGGACAGGGCCGTGTCCGGCTTAGTCACCGCCGTGTGATCAGCACTGGCAGGTGCACCCCATGAAGATGCTTCGTGCCCACCGGTCAGGTGAGTCAAGGACCCCCTGCGTGCACCCCGCACTTGCAAGGCCGAGATGCAAATGCATTTGTCAGAAACGGGGAGCTGTCGGATCCTTCCCAGAACACAACTTCCTAAAACCAAACTTCTCCTTGACTTAGTGGGTTTCCCCAGGGTCCAGCAGCCGAGGCCTCTGGTTTGCTTTACTTCTCTCCTTATTTTGCCTCTAACTTGCAAAACAAACGACGCCCATTGGGTGAACTAACTGTTTACAAGAGAAGAAAAAACAGATGTGGCCTGGCCTGCTTCCTCTGATGGCGGGGGAGCCGGCTCCCCGGAGAGGGTGGGTCTGCCTGAGCAGTTACCTGCTTACCTAATGTTCTCTCATGTGCGCGCCCAGGTGTCTGCTCCTGAGGCCTAGTGCCCAGAAAAGCACCTTTGAGCTCATGGCGGGCTCCTGTGCAGTCCTGCTCCCCTCTCCAGCCAAGTGCGAGTTTACCCAGAGCCACCAGCCTGCAGGGCCAGTCTCTCAGGGGACCACGATGGCAGATTTAGGCAAGTTACATTCCTCAACTGTGCTGGCTCCACAAAGCCGCACACAGCGCAGAGGGTGCACGCACACTCAGGCACGTGCACAAGTGCACACACACAAGAGCACACACAAGTGCACACACACAAGAGCACACACACAAGTGCACACGGTCCTTTCCAGGCCCATGGACAGCTGGGCACATCCGAATGAGCTCCACGTGCTGCGAGGACACCACCTTCCTGGTTTGCACGAGGCTCTAACTCTGAGGGAGGCAGAGTCCAGGGGCCTCAGGACCCTCAGTGTGTGACTCGGGTACTCCCGAGGTATCTGCAGCCGTCTCAAACCTCACATTCAGAATGACCAGTCTGCGCGGCCCCTGGGCTCGCTTTGGCTCTGAGCTGCGCTGGAGCCCGCAGAAATCGAGATTCACGCACAAGTCCGGGACCTGCGCAGGGAACCGAGAGTCCAGCGCCGGGGCCCTGCTGCTGTCCGTGCCCCGGGGTCAGCCACGCCCTCCACAGCTCTGTACCAGAGACCGAATGTCCAGGCCCTCGCTTCGCTCCCGACGCGTGAGTTTCCGAGGACTCATGTCAGACCTCCCTGCACGGCCAGGAGGTGGATTAAAGGACGTCCCCTGGTGCCCGCAACCTCAGAACGCAGCAGAGCCCGCAGCCCAGCGCACCGAGCCAGCTCCCGTCCCAGCCAGCGTGTGACCGGCCCACCGGGCTGGATGACGTTTACTCCGGATTTATTCCTCTCTCTAGTCTTTTTCCCTGATTCTGTGCATCATAAACCTTTTAAGATGAGAAACGTATTGCAAAGTCCCAGCATGGGGTTAAAACCTCACTCAGTTTCATTCACATACAAACCTTCACGGCCAGGTTGGTAGGCTGAGGCAGGAAAACCCGAGCCCAGCACACGCATCCAGAAAACAACTCTCTGGAAAGCCCGAGGCAGGGCTGGATGTTCGTGCCACGCGGTCCGGGTACACCGGGTTTACAGCAGCACGGTGCGTAAGAGCAGCGTCTTGGGAACAACCCAAATGCCCGTCAGCCACGGAATGGACAAAAAGCATGTGGCACTTTATACAATGGAGTACTATTCAGCTATAAAGAAAGAAAACTTGAGGCTTTTGTAAGTAAATGGACGCAACTGGAGACCGTACTCATAAGTGGAATATATCAAACTTGCATACGTAAACATCATAGTGTTTCCTCAGTGTAAAAAAAAACTGAAGAGTAATAAAATTAAAAATGTACAATAGACATTGTGAAAATGAAAGGGAACAAAAGCGCTCAAAAGGAAAGAACAACTGGGATGGAGGAAAAGGGAAAAGAAAGAGAAGATTATATGTGTCTAGGTGTGTGTGTGTGTGTGTGTGTACAAGATAGATAACTACACTACTCATCTCTGTTAGGTCATCAAAAGAGCAGTTTCTGCTTTCATTGTTTGATTGTTTGATCATTTTTTCATGCCTAAATCTTATAACCTGAACGACTACTTCTAAGAGAACAATATTATATTAGCCAGTGTTCATTTCCTACTAATTTTTTTAAAATTCTGTATCATTTCTATCCTTGTTTTGTTTTGTTTAGTTTTGTTTTTAAAATTTAAAAATGACAGATGCTCACTCAGCTCCCCCTTTCCAAGGGCGGGAATCCAAGCAGCAGGGCGCAGGTTCAGTCCCGGGCTCGGCCACGTGTGTCTGTCTGGGTCCCTCCCGGCTCACAAAGCCACCAGCATCCAGCCACAGGCTTCACCTAACGACCTTGCCCAACGCAGTCAGACCAAGACTCCACGCTGGAGACCAGGGGCCTGTGGCCGTGGGGAGACGGGTCCTGTGCAGACTGTGGGGGCACCTGGCTGATCACAGTAGGTGGTGACACCCAGGAAAGTCCGCCGCCCTTTCCTTCCGGCAACCGCTGACCCGTGACTGCCCGCTCCAGAGCCTTCTTGGAAGTGGTCCCGATGCCAAGGCGACTTTGGGGCCACTGGAGTCCAGCCTCCTGGGAAGGGGCAGAGCACACAGTGGAGCCGACAGCAATGCAGAAGACGGGGGGGGTCCACTTTCTTCCTTCCGCTGTCTCACCGATGCCAAGACCCCACTCTGCAGAGTCGGCGTTTTGCATTTAAAGAGGACAAATTAAACGCCTGGTGCATTTTCTGACCCAGAAGAAGAAAACAATGCCTTTAGGCAGTGAGGGTCACTATTACACCCCCCTAACAGCAAGGAGCTAGGTGCTGAGAAGCTGATTATTAAACTACTTGCAGATAAACGCAAGAAGCCGACGTAGAGGGAGAAGTCTCTTACAGTGTGTCTTCTGCTCTCTGGGGCCCGAACCCTGTCTGCAGAGTTTGCTGCCGTTAGTCCTGACCCAGGTTTTAATTCTTTCATCCCAGCCACCTCCCAGGTGGCTACCCCCCAAAAGTTCCCCCTGAGCCCCAGGGGCTGGGGGCTGGGAGTAAGGAGGGTCTGGGGCAGCGTGGATGCCAAGCACAGGACAGGCACGGGCTGGCGGGGATTGGGTCAGTGAAAGCTAGAGGTGAGGACAGCTGTGGCCTAAATAGGAGTGACAAGGAAAAAGGCATCTACAAGGGATGGATTCAGTCATTCGTAACAGAGAGCTCCTCAATAATTTCTTAAAAATGGTAAGGGTGTTATTTAGGATGCACTGCAGTTCATGCAGAATTGTTTAAATAATGCAGCAATGTTATAAGAGCTCCTGATTTGTCCTCCTTCTGGTCCTCTTCACTCAGCAGATCGACTTTTCTCTCCAGGCTTACACCTCATGGTCACAAGATAGCTGCCACACATCCAGGTGTCACACCCTCATAGTACAGTCCTTAAAAGTTGGATGAGAGGGGAAAGGATAAGGATCAGGCTCCTGCTACTTTGCTTCTATTTTTTTCAGCGAGGATAAATTTTCTCAGAAGATGCTGACAGGTTGCTTTGTACATCTCACTGGGTCATACAACATGTCCAAACACCAGTTACAGGAAGAGAGGACTAGCAGCACAATAATTGGTTCAAATCAATCATGATCAACACCCCTCCTAGGGGTGAGAAAAATGCTGCCACCTAAGCCCTAAGCAAAACCAGAGGCGACTATAGGACCAAAATCCAATGTCAGACAGAAGAGTCACATATACCAGGGGGCAAAGAGACAGAATTCCAGGGGCGAGGTCAGATGGTCTCCAACGCTGTCTAGGAGGAGTAGGTTAACATTCAGCAGCACATTAAGCATTAAGAGGAAGCGGACCTGGGGTCGGCCTGGAGTCAGGTTCCAGTGACTCTGTTTCCATAATTCTCCCCACTTACAGCGGGTGACAGTTGATTCCACGGCCCCTGCTCCCGCGGCTTCCCTGTCAGACACGTACATTTGAGCACGGTAGTTTAAAAGAAAAGAATTGAGCAACTAACAATATAAACAATTCAGCAAATATGCTGAGAAGAATCGCAGGGCTATTGCACAAAAGCGTGAAAACTGGGGACTCTGAGGGTTGCAGCAGAAACTCTGGGACCATTTGAAACCTTCAAGACAACTCAGCACCTACTGGGGAACAGAAAAGCGTCTTCATTAAGGTGAAATCAACAGGAACTCCTGCCGTGTCAGCTTATTTCCAAAGCAATGCCCCGCGCTTATCCTGTAAGAAAACCAAGCTTGTTTTCCTCCGAAGCCACCCTGCCACAGCAAATAACTCCCCAAATGGCACCCAGTTGGCGCAGATTTATACAGATGCAGGGTCGGTGTATCACCCAGCAGATGCCGCGCTGGCGTGTCCCGCCCCGGCCCTGTCACGGTTGCTATTGTTTCTGAAAACGAGCTGAAGTATGCAGTCATGATTCAAACCGCATCGATTTCCTGTCCCGAAATTTAAAATTGTAATGGCAGAGAAAGCCCTGAGCCGATACATTTGTGTCAGTGGTATGTGATTCATCTTCAGATGTTTGCTAAAGCACAGCAATAAGTTGAGCTAAGGGAAAATTTAAGTCGTAAAAAGTTGAAACGGGATGAGGTGACAAGAGACTTTTAAAAAGTCACACGGGGTTGGGAGTGACTGAACAAAACTGGGTTTTCTGGGCAGACTTATACCTCATGGTCACAAGATAGCTGCTGTATACCCAGGTATCGCACCCTCATAGTACAGCCCTTAAAAACTGGATGAGAGAAAAAGAGGATAAGCAGAGGACCAGGGCGGCGGGCGGAGGCTCCAGACCCTGTCTGCACAGAGTCCCAAAGGCTGTGCCCACCCTCGCCCACTCCTTATCTCCACACAGAAACCCACCGTGTCCTTCCAAGATGGCGGAAAATTTCTTGGTCTTCAGAGGCTGCTGTGGTCTGAATATTTGTTTTCCTCCCAAAACTAAAATGTTAAAATCCTAGTCCTTAAAATGATGGTATTCAGAGGACCTCCTCCTTGGGGAGGAGGTCTAGATCTAAAGGGTGGAACCCCTCGGCATGGGGTTAGTGCCCTCTGAGAAAGCGCCCAGAGAGCTTGCCCAGCCCCTCCCACAGGTGCGGATACAGGAGAAGGTGACCTCGAAGGGCCAGGAGGTGGCCTCACCTGACAGCAAACCTCCAGGGGCCTTGCCCCTTGCATTTCCAGACTCCGGACTGGGAGTGGCCATTTCTGTTGCCAGCAACTGCCCGGCCCAGGGGCTTTGTTAGAGCAGCCTGAAGAGACGCAAGACAGAGGCTTTGGTGTGGCACCATCGTGAGGGTGAAAGTGGAAAAGTGCATCAACGCCCACCAGCAAAAGCGAAGTCCAGCTTCCTGTTCCGGGGCTCTAGTTTAAAAGATTAAAGCGCTAGGAGTGAGAGAGAGAAGCGTCAAGTGATTGCTATCCCGTTCCCATCTGAGGTAACCACACGGCTGACCGGTGACCTGCGGTCCACTCTCCCCAGGCCAAGGTCCACAGGGCTGGGAAGTCTGTTGCCGTTGTCCCTGAAGTTTGCAGTCGACCACCCTGCCCTGGACCATATTTAGCATGTTGGCCTGGTCCCTTTTCCTTGGCTCATCGAATATTTTCTTCACGAACTGTCCTCTCGCTCATTCTCAACCATAACAACTTTCAGACTGAAGACTTTGGACTACCGGGGTTTGTGGAGCTCTCCATTAACAGAAATCACAGCAAAAGTGATTCTCCATGCTGTCCTTGACGAGAGACACAGCGAGATCCCCAGCTGCCACCCACAACCAAGCCCTGACTCTGCTCAGGGCTCAGTGCCTTGCCACCGTCACCCCGGGTCACCGCGGCTGTGAGGTGGGCACAGCAGGGCCCCTCTTCATGGCCGTGTCGTCCTGCCTCTGGTCCACCCAGGCTTCTTGGCCAGGACCTGGGCTCGGGAGGTGAGGGCCACACAGGATGTGATGAGGATCCGGGCCGTGCAGCTCACGCTGGCCCACTGACTCACCACTGCCCAGGGTTCTGCCCTGATGGCCATGGGTCCCTCTCGGGAGTAACAATCCATGATAGTCTGGATCTAGAATGTTCCCGAAGTCCTGTGTGCCGTAGGCTTGGGGTTGGGGTTTATGTGTAGATTCCCCCAAGAATCCCACTGCCTCCAGAAGGTAGTTGGCTCAAGGGGGCTTAGAGGTGACTCCCTGTTAGAGGTGACATCCAGGAGGAAGAGCTGAGTCACCAGGGGCGTGGCCTCCAAGGGCCTATCTCTTCCCAGCTCCTCCCCTCACCCCTGCTGCTTCCTGGTGAGGCATGTCCTCCACCATGGTCCTCCGCCTCACTTCCTGCCTTAGAGCCTGCTGACTACGGGCTGAACGGTGAGCCAAAATAAACCTCTCTTCCTTTAAGCTGCAGCTGGTGGGTGTATGTCCCAGTGAGAAGAACAGTTACCAAGACAGTTGGTCCCCAGATGATGATGCTATTGGGAAGTGGTGGAACCGTTGGCGGGGGGGACCTACTTGAGAGAAAGTGGGTCACTGAGGGTGTGGCCTCAAAGGGGATGGTGGGACCAATGTCCCTTGCCATCTCTCCCTCTCTTTCGCTCTCCTTCCTGGTTACCATGAGGTGAGCAACTTTCTTCTCCACGTGTCTCTCACCATGAGGTGGCCCAAAGACAAAGGGCCATGTAACCATAGAATGAAACCTCTAAAACCATGAATGCAAACAACATTTTCCTCCTTATAAACTGATTGTCCCACGTATTTTGTCATAGCAACAGAAAGGTGACTGACATCCAAAATTTCTTCTCAATTCTTTCGGTGTCTGGAGTGTCGCCAGCCCTGACATCCTGCCTGTGACTGGGAGGAGTTCGTCTCCAAGGCCCACAAAACCTCAGAGCCCGTCTTTGTATGCAACTTTGGAAAAACAGCTCAGTCGTCTCTACATCTCGTGTCCTCATCTGCATAGTGGGATCCTGGCGGACGTAACTGACTGCCATGCCCGTGGCTTAGTCCTCCTTCCTTCCTCTCTTCCATAACACCCCAGCCTTAGCGCTGTGTAAGTCGGAAGTCTGGGAAAGTGCCCCAGTGCGTCGCAGCTCCCCCGGCAGTACAGATGGGCACATCGTGCAGTCCCAGCAGTGCCAAAGACGGAGGTCCCCCGTGTGTCTTAAGTAAGATCACAGAAATGCAGGAATCATCTGACACTTTGTTTTTACTTTTTGGCCTCTTCCTCATCCCTTCTTTCCAATAAAATAGAGCAAGACTGTAGTCACGGGCTAATGATGACGTCACAGAAAGGTAAATCTATGGCTGGGCTGCACCGTCTTGAAGTGCTAATTATTGATGTCATGTTATACAGGGAAACAAACCCATGCTGGACTAAGACGCATAACACTCCCAAGCGTGCCTAGGATGTGAGTGGGTGAGGGTGCAATGCTAAGAGCTCTAGCAGCCATTTTATGACCATGAGGGGACAAGGACAAGAACCAATCAGCACGGGGAGGAGGATGCAGCAGTAAGACAGAAAAACACAGGTCTCCGATACACAGAAGGACTCCTGCGCCAACTGCAAGCTGCGTGTCTCTCGGTGGAGGCAACAGTAGCTCCTCCTGTTTAAAGTCTGACAGCCGAATACTCTGTCAGTTGACCTGAACATAAGGCAGCATCGGGGATCCAGAGAACACAGAGTCCTCGTTACAGAACCGCGAGACCCAGGCTGCCTGCACAGACACGCTTGAAACTGAGTGAAATCTTCCCCAAACCCTAAGATATGAAGTACGGGGCCCGGGGCACGTCACTGCAGTACGAACTTGATCTCGGGACGGAAGCCCGCAGGTCAGCCAGCACCGCGGACGCGTCTGCTCTCAGTCCAGAGCTCGGGCCTGGACCGCGGGGTGCGCAGTTTTAGTGAAGAAAGCCTGGCAGCTAGGGCAGCGACCGTGGGTGGGAGGAATTTAATCCGAGGCCGTGGGAATCGGGAGGGCTTCTTTCGGGCCTGTGAGGAGCCATCCCTCCATGCTGCTGCCTGCAGAAGTCCATCAGGAAAACCCACATGCAGAGCTTCCTCTGCTCAGCCTGTGTGGTGAACCCACATAGGGCCAAACCCCATACCCGAAAGTGAATATAAACAATCACTTTCCAGTTCAGAGACATCCATCCTTTCTCAGAACCTAGAATGACACCAGGTGGGTCCTGCATTTTGTGAATTCAAACTCCCCTCCCCAGCTGAGTCTGTCTTGCATCCCTGCAGTGCTGCCATCTTGATTTCTGGCTGAGTCTCTCTTGTACCCTCATGGTGCCGCCATCTTGGTTTCTGGCTGAGTCTCTGCTGTGCCCTCACTGTGCCGCCATCTTGGTTTCTGGCTGAATCTCTCCTGTGCTGCCATCTTTTTCCTTACCTGACAAAAATTGAGTTGCATCAAAGACCCACTCCATGAAAAACCAGGGTCATACACTTTGGGGAGATTGGCAGGACCAAGTTTTGGACCCCTGCAGTGTCCACAGCGATGATCAGTGTCAAAATAAACAAAAAGTGGTGCAAAAAATGAGGCAGGCCATTTCTCATGGAGCAGTTGGCAGCCACCCCTGCAATGTTCCAGATGTGTGTGCCCTCCTCCAATTACAGGAGATACAGATAACGTTCTCTTCCTCGTCCCTGCCATTATGCCTTCTGCAGGAGGGAGCGCTGCTACTTATCTCAAAGATGCTCAGTAATAGACAGTGTGTGATCATTATTCACATGAAATTGTAACTAAGTCAGAACTTGCTCCCAAATTTTGCAAGCCAGCATGTGATAATGAATCTCTGGGACCTCCGTCTTCAGGCTTGTGACATCCTGCCCAGTGGACTGCATCTAACACTGGCAGAATAGTAATTCATGGTGGCTGGGTTGTGGCATGACTGAGGTTTGGGGACCTGGTGGATATCACTGTCCTCCCCCCCACCCAGCCCCAGAGCCTCTTCTCTTCCCTCTTGCTGGAGGTGAGGTGACAAAGTTGGTGACATTTACAGGAGCTTTCCAAGCTCAGCAATTTCTCTAATTTGCACACTTGAAGGCAATGCCAGCTCTCACTTTCCCAAAGCACTGCAGGAGTGACATTGCAGATGACACTGAATTGTCACTTGTCCTTAAGCCACAGCCTCATTCCCTGGCACCACTGTCCTCACAAGTGCTGAGGATGCAGCCTGCCTCGGGGCTGGGCACAGAACCCGGCCCCGACCCTCCCAGAAACTCACCGTCCACCTGCTTGACTTGCCCGCTTGGCCGGGGACGGGACGGGGCCAGGCACTTGTGCAGCGTCTCACAGAGAGAACCTGTGCTGTGAGCGGTCAGAGGCACCTCACACTGAGTCCACCTCCCCGTCCTCCTTGGTCCTCAGGGTGGCCATGACCATGGTGGTGGCCTGTGAGTCACGGAGAAGGAGGAGCCCAGCATGGCACTGCCACAGCCTCATGGAGGACACTGGGGACTGGTGAGGTGCGACCGGGCTTTGTGACCAGTGTCTGACTGACCTCCCAGTAACACATGTGCATCTCACAGCGTGGTAGCAGGGGTCAGCATGACATCATGCTGTCTCCTGCTCGCTTTGGACTCCGCCAGCGGGGCGTCCCCGCCATCCCTGCATGAAACCCCGGCAGAGCCGACCACTCCAGGCCGCTGGTAAACCCCGGACTGTCCCGTGGTTGAGTCAGGCCATGAGCACCATCTCGATTCTGTCACGCAGAGGTCCCCTCTCAGAGAGACCCCGTCCCCCCACAGCCCCGCTCCCCTCCCCGCCCAGCCCACCTCCTGACTGCTCCTCCCCAGCAAGGCCTGGCCAAGCCGGACCAGAGCCCCCACCCTGTCACTCACTGCTGTCCTATTGTACCTGACCCTTGGTGACACCAGCATTTGAAGTCTCTCTAAGCCCGCGCCCTGCTCACAGCCCCTTGGTCACCCCCTGCCCCAGGGCAGGAGGCGGCTCCGGTTCCTGTCGTCCCTCGTCTTCCAGGATCTCAGCCAGTGGCAACTTCTGTGTCGCTATCCTAGGGACTCAACCCGAAAAGCAGAGATGCAAACCCAGACCTGCCCGGCAGGAGGAGGTCTGCAGGCAGCACCCATAGGACTGGAAGCGCAGCTCACAGCCGGCACAGCGCTGCCCACGGCGCTCTGGGAGGCCGAGGC
>PVJX010038181.1:0-16478 GCA_004027295.1 Dolichotis patagonum
TGGGCAGGGGCTACCAGGAGGACACTGCCCCAGAGGACCCCTGAGCAGCCTGCCTGCCCCAGGTCCCGACTTGTCCTGGCCCAGCTAGCTGCAGAGAAGGAGGGAGAAAAGGACACTAAGGTGTGGCTGGATCCAGGCTGGATCAGAAAATTGGATCCAGGAGATCTGCAGGCCCGGGGCTATGGTCCCTACTCCTTCCAGATGTGGAGCCGCGTTAGTGGTGCAGGAGAGGGAAAGAGAGACAAAATAGCCACCATGCCCATCCCAAACCCCATGGTGCCCAGCCTCCTGAAGCCAGATCCCATAGTGCAGAGGGAGCTTGGGGACACTCCTTGCTGCCTGGGACCTCACAGCCTCAGGGCAGACATGGCCGCTGCCTCACAACTCCAACCTCCCAGTCGCCTCCTTGTCTCCCACAGGACTGACTGCTGTGCCCCACCCCGTCCTAGTCCCAGTCCTCCAGATGCCAATCACTGCCCCAGGGCCTCCCCAGAGCACCGCACAGCCCAAGTCTCCATCCCGGCCCTCCCAGAACAATGAATTTGGTGGTGGACAGACAGGACCCACCAGCCCACCGATAAGTTCCATTTCCCAGGTGCCCCTTGTACCAGAGGCCTGGGGTAGGGTCTTGCCTATGCAAGCAGGAAATATAGGCACGCAGGTGGCTTCCAGTTCACAGGCACCAGGCTGGACCAAAAGGGTGCTGTTGCAAACTGCCATTGAAATGGCATCTTCTGGACACTGTGTACGTGTGTGTGTGTGTGTGTGTGTGTGTGTGTGTGTGTGTGTGGCCAGCTGGGCAGGAACTCACCTGAGACACCAGACCCCATCTAAGTTAAGTTCCCAGAATATTCTTCCAGATCCCCCTCGAGCTCCCTCCCAGCACATATTATAGGCTTTCATTCCTTGTTATATGCCACTGTTTGCTTGATCTCCCGTCCTCACCAACTGAATGAATGAATGATGAGACGGAAACCTGTGTCCGTGCTACACTTTTGACCCCAGCACAGTCTGCAAGTGCTCTGAGCTTGGGACTCAGGACCAACCTCAGAGTGATCCCAAGGCACAAACCAAGGGGACCTTCCTGGAGGGGGACGGCAGGGAGTGAGGGGGCTTCCATCCTGCCTTCTACTCTTCCTGCTCACTCTGTCTCTGACCGGAACTCCGGAGGGCAGAGGTTACGTCTGGGCCATCGCCAGCACACCCCACTGCCGACTACCGGCTGTGACTCAGGATGCATGAGCCTGTGCTCCTGGCCAGGAACCAGCAGATGCTACATAACGTCGCAAAACCACAGGAGGAAGCAGCCGTAACCGCACTTACGCGCAGAGCCCCTCCCCCACCCGGCCAGCGGGGCAGTGACCTTACCCTGCAGGTCAGTGGCAGCAAGGAAAGTCCTGCTCGGAGGCAGGGGGCATGACCTCGATGGCCCTGCTCCTCCGTGGGACCTGGTTGCACAACATCATTCTCTTCCCTACCAAGCAGCCCGAGCCCTGTCCCTGCAACCTCCACTGCCCTGTGAGCTGGAGGGAGACAGGGGAAGTGCCATGGGCAGCCCTGTGTCTGCCCTTCCCCTCTGTTTTAGCTCAGATGCTGGGGAAAGTGGCGCTCAGGGATGTGGCCGCTGTGGCCAGTGGTTGGCGCCAGCAGAAATCCCCAAACCCGTCAGCAGACCCTGTCCAGACGCGTCTGCTGCCCTTGGCACTGACTCAGTGCCGGGAGACACCTGTGACCCACCCCACCCCAGCCTGCCCCTCTCCCGGAGTGGCCCCTCCTTGGCCCGGCCCAGTGCTGTGCCTCCCATCCAACCACGGCAAAGGCCTGGGGAAAGGAGCCCAGGCCAGGCCCAGAGCCCAGCTGGGTGCTCTTCGTCAAATGACCCAGCTTCTCTGGGTCTTAATTTCCCCAACTGTAAAGTGGGGCTAGGACCAGCCACCTGCTGGGTCATTGTGAGAATAAGGAGGTACACAGACCAGCTCTGCAGAGAACAGACAGCAACCAAAGACAGTCAGGCTTGGCACTGTGCTGCAACCATTAGCAGCCGCAGGAAGCAAATGCCAATATCAGGAAACTGACGCCTCAGTGAGGGGAGTGTACTGGGGCTACAGGAGGCAGGGAGCCCTCAAAGCTCCATGTACTGTCTCCCACTGCATGTAACAGGAGCAAAGGGGCCTGTGACAAGCACTGCCTCCAGCATCCATTCTTTCTTTCTTCTCCACTGGAGGCCCATAGAATAAAACTGCATGACCCAGCTCCCTATGCAGCTTGGCGCGTGCGTGTGTGCATGTGGTTAGGTGAGTCAGTAGCTAAGTTCTGGCCAATGGGATATGAGAGGTGTGTGTAGCTTCCAAGAAGTTCCTTCAAGGGAAGGGGTGTGCTCTTGAGGTTCTATTCCTCCTTCCCACAGCCTGGAGCTGCTGCAGCTATACTGGGTGTAATGAGATGACCTCAGAAATGGAGATCATATCCTTCAGATCAATAAAACAGAAGAAACCTGGGTTCCTGATGACATGTAGTGATCAAATTATCTAGCAGGTTTATTCTCAGAGGTCAAATACATGAGCAGAAAATGCACAGCTACCTTATATAACAGATAGTGGCTTCTACTCTGGTGGACACGTTAAGACACATGTGGCAGTGTGGGGAGGGATGGATTTGGTGCCTGGAAGTGAAGGTGACAAATCCTATCAGGAAAACTTCCTTCTACATGCTCAGGGTGACCAGAAGGAACATGCTAGGAGGACTTAGCCCTAAAAGGAGCTGGGGTTGGATGGAGAGGAGAGGAGGGAGAAAGGAAAGAAAGAAGGGAGGAAGGATAGATGGATGTGTAGGTGGGTGGGTGGATAGATGGATGAGTATATGGATGGCTGCACAGATTGAAGGAGGGAAAGAAGGAACAAAAAAGGAAGGATGAGTAAGTTGACGTATAGAAGAAAGGAAGGAGGAAGGGAAAGCTGGACTCCTCACCTGGACTGACATCCTTGGAAACCCAAAAGACCAAATCATGCCCAGGGAGCACCATGTCTTGAATCTACGCTGGCAGCCTGAGGGCATAGGATAGAGTGGGGGTAGGCAGCTGGCAGGCTTCAGTGGCTGAGGTGTGACCTACCATACGCCTGTCGGGACTCTCCTGGAGGGACAGCTGTCATGTCAGATCCTAAACCCTGAGCCCCTCTGCTCAGCTGAGCCAGGCCAACACTGGGTCACACAGAGCTGGCACGAGGCCTGGGAGGACGGGAAAAGGACAGTCAGGCAACATCTATGTCATCTGTGGTAGTTCGAGATAATGCACAAGGATTCTCTTGCAAAAAATCCTTGGACAAAAACAAGTGTATATTCAGATCTAAAATGCCCCCAAAATCTGGGAATGGGTATGCACACCTGTAATCTCAGCACTTGGGAGCCTGAGGCAAGAGGATTGTACAAATTTGAGGCCACTATCAACTACATAGCAAGTTCAAGGCTGGACTGGACTAAAACAGTGAGACCTTATCTCAAAAAAGAAATAAATAATAAACAAAATAAAGTGTCCTCAAAAGTCTCATGTGCTCACAGGTGGGTCTTTGGGAAGAGAATTAGGGACACCATGCTCATCAGGGAATTAATCTACTGCTCAGTTCACAGCCGAATGTGTTGTTGGGAGGTAGGGGCCAGATAGGAACAGACAGGTCACTGGGAGTGTGACCCAGAAGGGTGGATTCTTATCCCCAGCACATCTCTTCCCTTACTGCTTCCTGGTCACCATGACATGAGCAGTTCTCCTCTGCCAGCCCTTTCCACCATGCCGTCTCTGCTTTGGAGCCAGCCAACTACGCACTGGGTCCCCCAGAACCGTGAACCACAACAATTAAATGTGTTTCTTGCATGCAGCATGTTGTTGGATCTTGCTTTTTGATCCATTCTGCCAGCCTGTGTTCTTAGTTTTTTTTTTTTTGGGGGGGGGGTTGTATCGAGGATTGAATTCATGACCTCACACTTGCCAGGCAGGTGCTTACACCACTGAGCTAAATCCCCAGCCCATGAATCACAACAACAAAATGTCGCCTCCTTTCAGTTGCAAGTATCCAGTGTTTTGTCCCAAGAGCAAGAAAGCTGATAGATATAAGGAGGAGTGGGGACTTTAAGGGGGAAACTAAGTGGCTGTTGATAGCTCCCTGGTACGGTGAGGGAGAAGAAATGGTCTTGCGTTACAGTCAGTGAGACTCGGGGCATGGGAGGGAGAACTTGGACACAAGCTCTTGGTGTGAAGGGAGCTGTAGGGAAACGGACATGGGCTCAGTGACCAGGTCCTGAGCTCTTCCCAGCACCAGCTGCAGCCTCTAATTCTTGGCTCTGCCAAGCTGGATTCTGGGATGATCATGCAAGTGGAGTTTGGAACAAAAAGAGGTGAGTTTGAAACTGTTTGGACCAGTTACCTAACTTCTCTGTGTCTTCCTTTCTCTTTCTGTTTAAAAAAAAAAAAACCAGAACTGGGCTCAGAGGACTGCAGGAAGATTAATTCAGTGGATGCCAGCTTAGTGCCTGGCACCCAGGGCAAGCTTTATAAATACTCCCTAATGGGGCTGCTATTTTTCTCCTGCCTGGGCAAAGATTTGACTGAGAAGTCTGTGCGTTCTTTTCAAGTCTGGATTCCTTGATTCCACAATCCTGTGATTCACCAATTGGGATTGTGAGACCCAAGGAAGGAGGGACCTGCCTGCCCAGCTCTGCCCCTTGGAGCCCTTGCGCAGCACCTAGGCACAGCCCAGCCTGCAGCTGCCTCATTTTATTTCCACAAGTAGACTTTCCATGCCTGTCATGTGTCCCCAGCCCCGTGGGCTGTTCAGGGCTACAGGTGGCCCCACCAGCTGTTGCTGACCTCTGCCTTGTGTCCTTACCTGGAGGTGAGGTGGCACGAGCCCTCCAGCTGAGTCCTTCCTCACACCTACAGTCCCCTGACAGTGTCACATGCTGTGGAAGTTGGCAGGGCCACGGTGACCACAGATGCCAACACAAATACCATTCCTGTGGAGGGGGAAGAGACCGTGGGAGTTATTTTTAACCTGTGGATCAAAGCCCACAGTTCTGGCCCCGGGGGCCTGGGGCGAGGGGCTCTGCAGGAAGGGAGGTGGCAAGCAGCACCTCAAGGACTCCCAAGGTCATGGGCTGCAGGGACCGCAGCCTTCCCTCATTTGGCTGGAGAAGGGGCAAGGGAGACACAATCCGGGATGTGCCTCATCTTGACCCCTCTCTTCCCGCAGGGACTGAGCTGGTCAGAAAGAGTGCAGCTGCTGTGAGCCCAGGAACTCAGCCTGGTGATGGGTCCTCCGTGGTCCCTACCTTGTGCAGCCAAGGAATCTGAGCCCTGAGACAGGGCCCAAGGTCACATTGCTGGTCCATACCAGCTGCCTCCCCCTTGTCCACCTGTCCTCCCAGTGAACAAGACACATGTGGACATTTTCAGTGGCTCTCCAAGGCTGTCCTCACTCTGCCCTCTCCCAGGATGCCCCCTCCAAGGGCTGAGCCCGTGACACGCACAGTGAGACAACCCCCACCCAGGCCTGGCAGGAAGGCCTTTCTGGGTGCCCAAGCAGCGCCCCCTAGAGGCCGGCAGCTGTCACGGCCAGCACTGCGGTGGCTGGAGGCCCAAGCGAGGACGTGCGGGCCAGGGCGTGCCTGCGTGGGGGGAATGGGACCAGCTTCTGCCAAGGGCCTGCAGCCCACAGCTGCTGAGCCTGTGGGCACAGGGTTGGGGGGGCAGATAATGGACCCTGCGGCCCTGTCCTGGCCTTGGCCCTGCGAGCTGTGCCGGCAGCACCTCCATGGGCCCTCACGTAGCCCACGTCCTGCCAGCTGAGTGGCCCTTATCACTGATACGTGCCAGGAGCCTACATGCAGCAAGGAGGGAGTTGGGGGCCCCGACAGGCAGGACCGGAGGGAAATGAGGTTACTGCCACCCCAGCTCCCAGGGAGAGATCTGGATGGCCCTGCACACCCCTTGATGAGCCCCCATCCTCAGAGATACTCCAACCCCATCTGGCCAAGCCTGGACTGGTATCAGCTGGACCGATAGGCTGGGGTGCAGGAAAAGGAAAGAAAAGGCCATACCTCCCTAGGGAGACTCAGAGTCACCAGGCCGTGAACACCAGGTTCGGTAACCATAGGACTTGTGCCATAGTAGGGAAACAGGTACGGAGCCTGAGTTAGTTACGACCACACAGCTGGTAGGGAGGGAGTCAGGCTTCAAACCCAGGGGGGCTGCTCCAGAGCTCAGCTGCTCCTCAGAGGGTCCCCAGAATGAGACTGGGGAGACTCGCCCGGGAAAACAGGGAACCAGGCACAGGCAAGGCCGAGGGCTGAGCCACTGGCCCCCTGGAATCTGTGGGACTTTGCACGAGACACAGGCAAGACCTTCTCTCCAGGCGACCTTGTCTCCTACCCACACGAATGGAAGCCGCTTCCTTCCGCCCCCCCAGTCTAATGGGTGAGACACAGTCCTGTCGGATGAGGGGAAACCCAGCCCCTGTTTCAGTGTACCCCAAAATGATGGGGGAGATTCATTCCTGTCCCCAGACACAGCGCCCTTCCCCAGGGAGCTGACAGGTGTGCACAAGGGGAACGCACAGCCCTGTTCTAGCGTGGTGTCTGCTCTCCACTTGCCAGTGTCTAACCTCCCCCCAGTGGAAAGAGCCCCTCGGCGAGGTCCGGGGCAAGGTCTTCCCCAGAAATGTTCTGGGGACCTGGGAGACAGGATTGGGGACACAAATGCTACCACATCTGGCCCAGGGCACCTGGGTTCACAGCCTGAGCAGCTGGGTCACATCTGGCCTCCAGACTGTGATTCACCCAGCCTTGCATGTCTGCTGGAGCGGGCTCAGCCACACACACTCTCCCACACTCCTGAAGAGTGGCTGGGGTCAGGGGAGAGGAGGGCCTTCCTCCCTCGCAGCCCTCCTGTCACCTCAGCCTCTGAGGAGGGTCCCATCGAGCCCTGAATCACCATGACTCGGTCTCCCCTGGACCTCACACTGAGGTTTCACAGGCTCCAAGCAGATCCAGTGAGCAGGCTGGAAAGCTGAGGGGCACTGGAAAGGAGCTTCAGAGAACAGAGGATGGTGCCCAGGGAATGAGGCAGGAAGTAGGGCACACAGGGCATTTCCTGTTAAGCAGGAGTTCCCTGAGTACAGGGCTGTGACTGTATGGGGCTGAGTCTCCTCCCTCAAACTGGGGCTCCCCAGGACAGGTCCCTCTCCTCCCTCAGACTGAATTCCATGACAAGGGCTGTGTCTACCCATCAAACTGGGTCAGAATTGGACCTCCTCTAGCATCTAACACAGATGACTCATCCACATCTTAGCAACATTGTGGGGCTTTCAGCTGGCTGTGGGTGGGGATCCCCATGAGGGACAACGTGCTCCCAGCCTGCTCCTCAGCACAGCCTGCTCCTGTCCACCCACCGCCCCTCTGGGTGGTCCCTCCCCCAGCCATCCCAGACACTCATGCTAAGTCACCCTGGGTGGCTGGGCAGTATCCTGGACCGGCCCGGGCCTGGTGGCAGGGGTCCAGCAGAGAGTAAAGACATCTTCTAACTCCCTTGGGGCAGGCTGCCCTCAGCGGCGGCGCCTGCAGCCATCTGGGACTGGGTATCCATGGCAGCGACTTGGGGAAGCCAAGCAGACTGGGGGCCTGCAACCATGAGCCCAGATTCACAGAGGAAATAGTTCAGACCCCCACTGACTTTTCCTTATCCTATGTGACAGACCCAGAGAGAGGAGGGAGAGCCCTCCTACTCCGGTGACTGAAGACACCTCTTCCCTCTCTCTTGATCACCTTCTAGGACCAGGCTGTCCCTTCCTCTACCTCCACTGCACCCTTTTTAGGGAAATAAAATGGACCAGGGCAACATTGAGCCAGTAAGGCCACCCCAGAAAGGAAAGACTTCGTGCTTGTGAGCTAGGGATGGGGCTGGGGCCTTGCTCGGACCAGGTAAGCACCCGCCATCAAGCCACACCTCCGGCCCCAAAAGGAAAAACGCTGGGGCCCTAGTTTCAGGGACAACCCCATCTCCAGGCCAGTGGGATCGGGGGGTACCCCATAGCTGAGGGTACCCTTAGATATCAACCCCATTGATAGGGGTTGAGGCAGGGAGATGAGGCCTGAAGAGTCAGGCAGATACTGCCCCACAGTGACCCATCAAGTGCATGATGGACACCCGTGCTGCCTGAGTCAGGGTGGCCCTTCGCCGGCATCCTTGAGGTCATGGGCAGGCTTCCAGCTTCATCTCAGGAGTTTGCAGGTTGGGGGACTGAATGGAACAGGCTGAGCACAGGGCCTAAGCTGGCCTGGAGGATCCCACAGCCAGCAGGCTCAGTATCTCCTCCCCTTTGGGCTCTTTCTTGGCCACAACCCCCCGACCCCCGCTTGGCCCCTGACAGCCCCAGACTCCTGGTACCTGGGCAGGGAGGCCATCCAGGAGCATGGGCAGCTGTGCACCAGGCCGGAATGGATCACCTGGGGAAGTCCCCAGGATCTTGAGCAGGTACCCTCTCCTCTAGCTTGCAAAGAGGCAGCAGAAGCCCATGTGCTATTCCCTGTCCCAGAACCCCAACCTGGCCAGCTTCTCCCCCCACCACATTGGCATCAGCTCTCTTTCAAGTATAATCCTTGCTGCAACCAGATGTATAAGCACAGGCTTATGCCCAAGAAACTCATGTCCTCCTCACAGATCTCTGCTCAGTCTTCCCCCTCATTCCCCACGACCACCCAGAAGAACCCTGGCACTCCCAGGGGAGCCAGAAAGTATAGGCAGAGGCCACAGAGGGGAACAACAATATAGCATCCCCACTAAGCTAGCATGACTGTCTTCCAGGAAGTCACCCAAGCCACCCTCCTAGCTGTGCGCAACGCCAGCCTATGCTGCTTTTCCGGGCAGCAAATTCATTGGTCTGCTACCCATCATGGACAAGGACAGGCCTTTCTCCTATGGGACACCAGGACATTCTGCAGCCCAGCTCTGCAGGAAGCACTGTCCTGGAGCCCAGCCCTGGACTGCAGTTGCAGTCACAGGAAGGCGCTCACAAAACTCATAGCTTCGTCCCTAACCACACTCCACATGCAGTTTGGTCCGGCCTCTGTTTTGTAAATTGCAGTAAGATAGCCAAAACATAGTTTACAGTCTTAATCATCCCTAAGTGTACGACTCAGTGGTATCTAGCACTTTCCCATTGTTGCTCAACCCTCACCACTATGCATCTCCTGCTTTCTCTGTCTTGCAAAACTGCAGCTCTACCGGCTAAATAGTGCTTCCCAGCAACTGCCATCTATCTGCACCTCACAGTGGTGGACTCACCAAATATTCATCCTTCCGTGATTGGCTAACACTGTGCTAAAGTTCACCCACGTTGAAGCCTGTGTTAGAATTCCTTCTTTTTTATGTTTCGTTTTTGTTTTGTTTTGTTTTGGTTGATTTGTTCCGGTTTTTGTTAGTGCTGGGAATTGAAACCAGGGTCTTCCCCCTGTGCTATAACCCAAGTGCTTTTTAAATTTGGAAACAGGGTCTTGATAAGTTGCTAAAGTGGCCAAGTTGGGCTCAAAGTTTTGATCCTCCTGCCTCAGTCTCCCAGAGTACTAGGATTACAGACATGCGCCACCATGCCCGGCCATGTTTTGGTATTGTGCCACCACATCCAGCCTCTGTTCTGTTTAAAACTGACGAATATTCCATCGTGTACATGTGCCGTGTTCCCCACCCCATGCTGGGGACTGAACCCATGGCTTTGCCCATGCTAAGCAAGTGCTCTGTCCTCAGCCTGAGCAGCTTTTTATTAACTGCTCTTTTAGAAAAGCAAAGTAATATATCCTCATGTCTGGTAATCCCTGGAATTTTTGAGTCAGAAGGGCCGACAGGTTTATGTCCCTTTTTAACACAGTGATACATTCCTCTCCAGCACTTCGGAAGAGTGGGTATGCAGCAGAATCACACACAGAACGTGCGACAGCAGACTGCCTGGCCCCAGTCCTGGGCTTCTGACCCAGTAGTTCAGGGGGCACAAGCTATTGTGGGTTCCTAAGAGGCTGTGTGGGCCACTGACGCAGCCAGACAGCAAACTTTCGTGTCTCGCAATGTCTTACCAAGGCTTTTCCACCTTGTCAACATCAGCCACAAAGCCCAAGCTCTGAGCCACCATGCACTCTGCGGATGGGACACCTGTGACACAGCTAACCAGGCCCCATCGATATACTTGACACTGCTTCCAGGTTTTAAAAGTGGGAAATAACACTGCCACGTGCACACTTGAGATGAATATGAGGCTGGTCTGATGATCTCCCAGACACCAATCCTTGAGCTATGTGGGAGTCAGTTCTCCTCCTGTGCACTGCCAACCCCTTCCTAGGCACAGCTGTCTTGCCAACAGCTCTGAGGATGGTTGTGCCCACCCCATGTGCCCACGCAGGGTGGGGGGATCCACCCTTTTAGTTTGTGGCAAAACTGGTGAGAAGAGAATCTTTCCATTTCTTTATTTTGATCACTCAGATTCTGAGGGCAAGGGCGAGGATTTCTACCTGCTCACTAACCATTTGTCAGCGCCTCCTGTCCATACGCTTTGCTCTGTTTTCTATTGGTTTTCCTTTATTGTAAGAACTCATCTGTCAAACTGTTGAAAATAATTTTTAGGATATTACACTTTAATGTAGCCAATTTTCAAAATCTTTTCCTTTGTGATTTCTAGGTTTCATCATTCTTTCCCCAACCGAATACATACTTTTAGATTTCTTTCTTTCTTTCTTCTTCTTCTTCTTCTTCTTCTTCTTCTTCTTCTTCTTCTTCTTTTTTTTTTTTTTTGCTAATGTTTTTTCTGGTAATTTTATGGTTTCCTTTTTACATTTATATCTTTGCTCCATCTGGGATTTATTTCAGAAATGGGGAACTAGCTTTTATTATTTTTTTTCCTAAACAGCTAGCCAGTTATCCAATTTGATAGCATCATTCATCTTTTCTCCTCTGATCTAAAATGTCACTTTAGCGTATATTCAATTTCCATTTGTTCGCAGTGTGTGTCTGGTCTCAACTCTGTCCCTTTGATGTGTCTGCCTTTTCTTATGCCAGGGCCCAACTATTTTATGACTAGAGCTTAATACAACATTTTCACAGCACCCGTCACCCATTATAGTACCTTGTTTTCAGAATTTTCCAAGCTCTTTCTGCATGTTTATTTCTCCAGATGAACTTTAATATAATTTGTCAAGTTCAAAAGATCTTGTTATTTTCCGTATCTTCCAACAGATGTGATTTTTCTGGCCTCTCAGCTCTCAGTCAAATGGTAACAGGCTGAGGAGGACACGGTAGGCTCCTGGCCAGCATGGAGCAGGCAAAAATGATGTCAGCGAAAGTGACAGTTAACAGAAGGGGAGCTAATGAAGTGATAGACTATAAAAAGTAGACACGAGAACTCTGAAAAATGTAGTCATGATGGAACGGGCCTTGGATTTTCACTGTTAGAACCAGAATGGTGGGGGACACTCGTAACCACAGTACTGACTCATAGAGACTCACATGTTCTGGAACCCCTGATTAACAAGGCCGGGAAGTGTGTAATATCCACCCGTGAGTCCTACCCCAAATATCTCTTCTTAAGGTTTCCGATATTAATGTCTGGAAAACCAGTACAAAATGGTTCATTCTTGGATGATGACATAAAGATGACATATTACTGGTTTCTCTCCAGTTTTCTCAAAACCCACCTCCAGGTTCCAAGGAGCCGCCAGCACTGAGATTTGAATTCGCTCCAGTGGGACAGAGCTGCGGGTGGGTGATGCTCCCAGCCCAAACAGTAAAAAGAAAGCCTGACCTCTCGCAGAGCAAGTGTCTGCCCTGACACATGGGCAAGCTGTCCTCAGATTCTGCTCAAATCCCCAGCACCGTGGTGGTGAACACTGAGCTTCCGTTACACAGGAAACTGAGGCTTGAGAGGTCATACAACTTGGGCCTGTCCAGGTTAGTGTGACACAAAGAGCCTTTGGCCACCTTCACCCCTCTGTGCCTCTCCCCAGTTCCCTTCCACCACCAGCACTCCAAAAGGCAACCAATGCTGTTCCCAAAACACTTTGCAAGGCCCTGCCACCTGCACAGCTCAATGCACACAGCCAGGGGAGGTCTCAACCCACACCTGTAAATGGCTTGTGCAGCAGGGAGGATGGGGTGAGGTACCAACCTGAGCCACCTACAGAAGAAAGGGACAACTTCTAGGCCACCCACTGGTCAGCCTAGATCAGGATTCAGGAAGTGGACAGGGTGGGGGCTCAGGAGATGTCCCCAGGATGAAGGCACTGCGTGCCACAGCCTGCCACAGCTTCTGCAGTTATCCCAGGACACAGACTCTGTTCGACAAATCAGCCTTTTGCCAGCAGTGCCAAGCTGGGTCCTGGACACCCTAAGGAGCAGGAGCTATGCAGGTGACACACGGGAGGTGACATGGAAAGGCACTCCCTTGGGAGTTCCCCAGCCCACAGGAAACAAGAGGTCAAAGCTCTCTTTTGTTAGCCCTTCCAGGCCCTTATAAGGGGCTTTGTGGGTACAGGGGAGGGAGCCTTGAGCTGACAGCTGGCCAAAGGTGAGGCTCCAGGTCGTGATCTCTGTGAATCCTCTGTGTGACCCAACCCGAAGCTGGCTGACCCCGGGCAGCGTCCCAAGATGAAGAGAAGCGGGTGCATTCAATCCATTCCTGTCACGCAGCGTCTGCCACTCGCGAACACCGCGCTCAGGGTTGGGCGAAGTGGGCTGGCAGCTGTGGGACAGCCGAAGCAGCGCGCGTGGAGGGCTTCCAGGCCCCGCGCGGAGGAGCCGCGCGCCTTGCAGCTCGGCACGCGCCCCGGCGGCGCCGCACGCGCACGCGCCCGCTCCCCTCCCTCGCCCGAGCAGCGCGCGCGCGTGCGCGCGCACTCGCAGACCCGGCGCGCGGCTCCTCCATTCGCTACGTGCAGAACGGTCCGTCGGCAGCAGCTGCCGCGCCGGGAGGGGGAGGAGCAGGGGAGGGGGCGGTGCCGGGGGAGGGGCTTTTGTGCGAGCCCTGCCTGCTCCCCTTTCACCGGGTGGGGTCCACAGGGGGTGTTGCAGTCCCCCTTTCAGCCCATTGCGCTGAGAAGAGGGGGACTGGACTGTCCAAGCGGAGGGGTCCTGGCACGGCCACCGAGGGTCCCCAGGGCCCAGCAGGGCCACCGAGGGTCCCCGGAGCCCTGGGGAGGCTAGCGAGGGTCCCCAGGGTCCCTTGCAAGGGCTGATGTGTCAGTGGCCTGGGTTAGCACGATCGGCTGGTTGCACACCATGCGCTATACACCTGTCTGAAGGACATGGGAATAGGATGGCAGGGACCACTGCAGCTCTGAGACCCCGAGCAGACCAGCCTGTCCTGCCTGGAATCCAGATGTGGCCCAGATGTCACAGCAGCCCCTCCTACAGGGTGGGACCCAGTTGTCCTCTGCTGCCCTCCCAGCCCTTCTTCTAGGATCAGGGGAGGAAAGCCAGCAGCCTCCAGCACCCCCTTCTCCATCTAGCCTGCTGCTGAGGGCAGTGCCCTCCTCCCTCTCCTCCTCCTCTCCCTCTTCCTCCTCCTCTCCCTCTTCCTCCTCCTCTTCCTGCCAGAAGAGCCTGGGCTCACCTCCAAGGCGACCATCAGGTCCAGCCTGTGGACTTGATGCTAGCCTTCTGCGGACAGGTCAAGTCCTGATTGCCAGGAAGGACTGTGTCCTGGTCAGTCTCATTACACACACACACCCTCTGGTCAATCTCATTTCACACAAGCGCACACACCCTCTCTGGTCAGTATCATTACACACACACACACACACACACACACACACACACACACACACACACACACAGTGGGCTCTACATTGTATGCAGCTGGACACAGGGAAACAGATTCTCCAATTTCCTCCCTGGTGGCCTCAGCCTTTGGGCAGCGCCCTCTGCTGGCTACCTAGAGTTGTAGGAAGGAATCAGAGAGTGGCAGAATAGCTCAGGTCTGGGAAGGGGACAAGAGAAACCAGAGCAAATCTGGAGCTCAGAAAACCAACCTGCTGGCCACACACAGAGCAGGCATGACAAAGCCTTCCTAGAGGGGGTAGTATGGGGCCAGCTTACCTAATTTCCAGCCAGCTTTCCAGCCAGTATGGGCTTAAGGGCCAGACAGGGCTTAGGACACCCCAGAAGTGATTCTCCTGTGTGTCCAGCCATGCCCCTTTTCTGGATGACTCACGTGTCCTTGAAGGCCCCTGTGCCCTGCCAGGTGGGGGTTAAGGGGCTTTCCCTGTCACCTTCTGCTGCAACTGGGAGGAGCAGCTCTGGCCAAGAGCCAGAACCTGCAAGAGAAGGTGACCCCAGACTGACAAGTGGCTGCCCCACCCCACTTCACAGATGCCCAGGTTCTTGGCATGGAGGCACTTGAGGTGGGGTTGGGGCCTGAGTCAGCTGGCAGGAGCCTGCCCAGTCCCAGGACAGGCCAGCTTGTCCAGAGGTGAGGCCTTGGTCAGCACCATCACCTGCCTCCTGATGCCAGGTACCTCCCCATCACATCCCGTCCCCAGCACGTCCCACACGTGGGGCCAGGGCGGGGTGGGGTGGGGCCAGTGCCAGGCCTTGGGCGTCAGGGGCCTAGGGGTGTGGCAGAGGCAGAGAACTTTAGGGGTTCTCACGGCTGCGGCTGTGTGTGAAGTGCGTTAGAAGAGGGGCCAGTGTGCCCCAGGTGTTTGGAATGTGTCCCTTGGGGCTGAGGGAGGGCCATCACAGGTGTCACCAAGCTCTGGCAGGTTCTTGGACCTGCTCCTAGGCTGCTTCTCCTCCTAGTGAGGGGCTCCTGGTTCAGTCCTAGGGCCTTGCCCTGTGCACAGCCCCTTAGCCTGGGTCTGACCTCCAAGGCAGCCTCTGTTCCCCAACTTCACAGCCACGGGGCCCCATCCCAGGTCCGACCTCACATCTGCAGCCACACAGCCCAGGCCTGGCTGCCTGTACAGCTCACCAGGAGTAATGACTGTGGGTCCCCACCCTCTCTTGCCCCATTCACCAATCTACAACCTTCCACCTCCAGGCCACCCCCTAGGACCCAGCCTGAGCTACCAGACTTCCCAAGGGCAAAGACAGGCCCAGAAGGGCATTCAGGGCTGGGAACTTTAATTGGAGGTAATTAATTTACTCTGGGAGCAGCAGGGAGGCTGAGGGAGAGACCGGCCAGCAGCGCTCAGTGCTACCGCCCTGGTTGGTCTGTTTCTAAACCAGTGCTGGCCCGAGTGCCCACCCACCTCCCGGTCCCTCGACCACCCCAGCTCAGCAAGGCCTGCTGGGCAGCTCTAGGGAGAAAGCAGTACTGTGGGGTGTGGGGAATGGAGCGGCTAAGGTTAGCAGGTGTGGCCTGATGGGGCCCCTGGGATGGAACTGGTCCCTGTCATTCTTATCACCCACACCAACATCCTACCCAAGGTCACCACATTTCCAGGGCTGCCCACCCTAAACCAAAGCAGGCCCTGAAAACCAGCTTTTCTGTATCCTGGTGCAGAAAGCCATTCCAGTGGAAGGCCCCCCCGGGGGGCGTGTCACTAGCCCCAACACGTTGCCGAGGCAGGGAGCGTGGCGGGGACTCTGGCCGACAGCCTCCCTCCCGCGCCATCCGTCCGGAGCAGCTGACCCGCTGGCGGCCAGCCAGGTCGCGGCGGCCCGGGAGGCAGCAACGTGCCGCGCGGCATGTCGCGGGCAGGCTGGCGGGCCGCAGAGGCAGGGAAGTGTGGGGGCGGGCCAGCGCCTCCCCCTCTCCACGAGGGCCCATTCATAAAACCCGCAGGCACTGCCTGGCCTGGCAGCCCAGGACTCCTAATTGCAAACTCATTAGGGAGTTTGCATCTCATTTGCATGGAAATCATTTCCGGGCCCTAAACAGAGAAACTCATCCCCCCACATCACCACGCATCCTTCAGCCCCACCAGCCCCATCTGGAGAGGAAGGGGCCTGTCTCTGGCTGCCCCTCCCCCATCCCATCCCCTGCCCCACTGGGAGTGGGGAGGGCTGGCAGAGCACCCACCAGCCAGGGCCCTACCTATGCCCCAGGTGTGCTGGCCCTGCCCCAGTGGGCCCAGAGAGGGAGGCACCAGCCAAGTCATTTGCCCCCCGGCCTGGCTGTGCCCAGGGAAGGGAGGGGGCGGTCTGCAGTCTGCCCCAGCAGCTGGTCCTACCTGGCAGGCTTAGGGCTGGTGGGTGAGGCTGTGCATGCCCGGCCTCACGTAGGTTCCCTGTTCCAGGCCGTGCCCCCACCCCCACACCCCTGGTCCCGAAGAACAAGCCTTCTGTGACTAGGGAACAGACACCCAGTCACAGTTATGGTGAAAAAGGCACCGCATGCAGGCGTCATGGCGGACTGGGCCAGGGCAGACAGCTGCCTTCACAAGCCCTTCGTCCTCTTTGGCGCAACGGTGGGGGCCGGACTTGTCCCAGGATGACTCTGAGTAAGAGGGCC
>PVJX010038182.1:0-16485 GCA_004027295.1 Dolichotis patagonum
CTTGGAGAAGTGTTTGAACTGATTTTCAAGGTACTTTTCAGTTCCTGTGTTTTCCTCAGTGTCCCCTTACTCTGTTTGAAAACCCAGTGAATGTGAGCTACTCAAATAAGTTCTTTACCATGGCACCCAGAATCTCGAATTTTGCTACAGACTTTTGCTCCTCCTGGAGCCCTAAAATCATACCACTTATCCTTTTAATTTAAGACTTTGCATACACTCATTTGGGAGATTATGGGCCTGATCAGTTTGTGAGAAGGACTGACAGGCAGTACAGTATTAAATTTCAAGAAATTAAGTATAGATGGAGTAATCTATTGGTTTGTAATCACATGACCTATAGTATAGGTTTATGTCTTCTTTTGCCAACATGCTTGGAATATTTTAGTTCTGTATTTGGGTCATAAAAAGGGCTGCTTATGCCAGTAGTTCTACCAAGTTCATCATTGGTGGTACAGTTGTTAAGCAGGTTACTTTGCCTCAGTTCTTTATTTTACTCTGATTAACCATGCCTTATCAGGGTAGAGATTTCTCCAGGATTGGAAACATGGCATTTTAATATCTTGTTTATGTCAGTAATTTGGGCTATTTGTGTTATGACTACTCCAATTGTGCTAATGGATAGAAATCAGGCAGTCTTGTATTGGCCTTGAGGGCTGGGAATAAAGGAAGAAAAAAGTATTAACTCCCCCATGTACATGCAAGAGCAGATCATTTGGAACCATGATTCCATTTCCATATGAAAACTTCTTAAAATGATAGAGAATAGTTTAAAGAACACTCCTTCAAGGCCTTGGAATATGCAAAGTAAGCAAAGTAGAACTCATTGGTGACATTTTACAATCCCAACAACTGAGACTTGGAGATTAATGTGATGTGCTTAATGTCACAAGGTTGTTAAGTGATAAATCAAATATTAAACCTATGCAAGTCTTCTGTTAAAGCATTGAGAACAGATCAGCTCCAGGTTCTAGATTTGGAAATTTTGGTATGGAGAAGTAGTACAATAGAAGAACTTTGCACTGGGAAGTTAAAGATATGGGCTTGCTTTATTCATTCATTTATTCATTCATTCATTCATTCATTCATTTACTTAATCAACACGAATTTACAATTATCGATTCTGTAGCATGTCCCATCTTCAATCTTGTCATACAGAAGTTGGTGAGAGACAGACCTTGTCTTTGAGGAGTCCACTGTCTACTGGTGTCACAAACATATATAAATAAATCATTATAGTAGATTTATAGTATGATAAAGTCATATCCAAAGTAGAGAGGGAAACATGGTGAGCTGAAGTGACTGCATGGAGGAATTTTATCCTAAACTTATTTAGTAATGAGTTAGATAAAAATATTATAGACAGTGAGACACTGGCTTTTAAATGAGCCAGTGCAGAAGACTAGATACCTTGCAACTATGGGGGAGACAGACATCTCTGCTGTGGGCCAGATCTCAAGAGAAAAGGTCAAACAAATGCACCCACATCCTAAGGATAAACATCATGGGTTTATATCCTAAATAGTTCTCTATCATCATGGGCATGCCAGAAGGAGCCACTAACCCGACCCCCTACAGGCAGAGCCACTGCTCTATATGAAACTCACCTGCTAAGTCACTCACTTCCCCATTTTTCCCCAGTTTAATCAATTTTACCTGAGCAGTTATACTCATAATCTTATTGGTTGACCATAGTTCTGTTCCATCTCATGCCCACCTCAGCCTGCCTCACTTTTGGGTTTTGCTCTGTAAAAGTCCCTAGAAAAGATAGAGTGGCATTCCACTTGAGATCCTTTCTCTCTCATACAGAATCTTTCTTTCTCTCAGTAAATATACTCTGATTTTTTTTTGTACTGGTGATCGAACTCATGACCTCATGTTTGCCAGGCAGGCACTTAAGCCACTGAGCTAAATCCCCAGTCCTATATAAATTTCATTTACCAAAATTTTGTGAATATGTCCTATATGCCAACTATGGTGTTAGTTGCTGGGGATGCAGTCACGGAGGTAAACAAATCTGGTCTCTGATTTCACTGAGATTACAGTTTAGTTAAGAAAAGACAAATTAATTTACAAAAAGTAAAGTTAAAATGGAATAAAGACCAAGGAAAAGAAGTATATGGGCTTATGAATATGTGTAAAAACATGGGGTTTGATTTAGTCAAGGATTATAAGGAAAGCTTCCCTGAGAAAGTAAAATTATAATTTGAAGAAAGTCTGCATACATTAATCAAAAGTAACCCTGCCCTGTGCAATTTACCCTCAATGCCCATGGACATTGTTCCCAACTGCAGTCACCACAAACTCCAAACTTGTTCTGTGTCATTTCCTCTTGTCATGGGACAGGAGAGGTGACAACCAAATGGTCAAACTGATCATGGCCAATGCCAAGGCAAAGATAGTAATCACCAGAGAGTTGCAAGCTCCAGGGAGAAATAATGGACATATCAAACAGTGCTGGCCCCAAGAAAATCCAGTCCCTACTAGTACACTAAAAAATGAGTGGAGAGTTTTACTCAAAACTAACTCATTCCTGGAGGGTTAGAGCTGGAGAAGAAGCCTAGTAAAATACCCATTTTATTCCTAGCGAGTGATCAGTCAGGTGCCATTTTGGAAAGGAGTCAGTTGTTTAAAACAGCCATAGAACAACTAGAGAACTCCACTTCAGGGTTTCCAAGGTTACCTTCTCATAGTGACTAGGTGAGTGACAGTTCAAAGAGATAGTCTCAGAGAGGATTAAGGCTAGATTTAGATCCCTCTAAAAAGCTTAAACTCAGGCCAAAAAAGACACATGCAGTGACTTCTGTGGTGAGAAACAAGTTCAGGCAAGTGTGGCTTTCAGAAACAGTTGGATCTAAAAGTGCTGACAAGAATAGTGGTCTGTTTGAAACCCTGGCCAACTGCGTATCTCCAGCAGAGACCAATGATCTGATTGATTTCTTACCTATCAAGTGAGGAAGACATGCCTCAACTTGCATGTTTCCCACACTCAGAATTGTACAGACAAATAGTCCTCTGTAGTGTAAGTGAAGCACCTCACATATTCATGCCTTCTAAAGCTAAGTAGAGAAAATTGTAACTTGCTGGATTACAAGACTGCATATTCTTGAAATAAACAATGTATTCAAAAAGAGGAATTTTTCTTCATTTATTTAGGATTTGATTTTTTTCATTTATTTTTGTTTTTATTTGCTCTATTTAATTTTTTTTCCTTTATTTTGATCTGTATTTTCCATTTTCTTGTTTGTTCTTTCCATTACTTTTATTTAATGCTATTAATTTTCTTTTAATACTCAGTGACATACTTTATCTCATGTTTCTCTCTTCCTGATTAATTTTTTAAATTCTACTTTTTAATTCCCTGACCACCTTTATATGCAATAATTTAACCATTAATCTTTATGAGTATGTAGACAGTTGACTCTAGGCTATAAATTTTGAATAATGTTCTACTGTTAGTAGATGAATAGTTGCTACATTAAGTAGAAATCTACTGAATGTCAATATTTGTTTTGTCATGGGTTTTACACTATAATTATGAATATCTTTTCAATAGCTAAATGTGGTACATTACTGATATATAGGGTATGTTAATATCCACTTTTTCTGTGATGATACTTCTCTTGTCAATTTTATTGCTACTTTCAAAGTGACATAGTCATTGCCATTAATAGATTTTCCTATATGCCCACATCTTGATTGCTTTTTTCTTATTAACACATTGTAGCCCAATCACAGAGAATGGAAGCCTATCCTCTCAAGTAGACAGAGGTGATAGGATCTTGGCTCAGAAGCAAAGGCATGTAGTTATCCATGTAGTTATCCATGTTCAGAGTGCATCACTGGAAAGTGGTTACTAACTAATGAGGTCTACATCCTGACAAAAAATTGTATAATCAGCCCACAGATGTGAAAATAGAGAAGAGAAACATGAGAAGAAAATGCAACCAAAAATTTCCAACTCTCCCAAAGCTGATTTGTGTGGCATAAAGAGAGAGTAAATCAAAAGGCATACAGCTGAACTACTCAAAATGATAAAAGAAATTTAAAAAACAGATCAGTAATATGTTTGATGAGCTCAAAGATGATAACATTAAATAGATGTGGACTTAATATGCAAAACAGTCAGCAAGTTTACAAGAGGCACTTTAAAAAGGCTAGCTGAACTAGACAAGATGTTGCAACACCAGAGAATGTCTAAGATAGTGGAGCAGTGAGTGCCAGAAACTCTGCTTTTATAGGACAGGCTATCAGAAATCTGGAAGACAGTATCTTTGTGAGGAAAAAAAGCAAGAGAAGGATATAAGGGGACAATGAGGGAACTGATGAAGGAGAAGAAAATAATATTATATAGCATGGAAGAAAGGGCCCATGCTGCAGAGTACAAATTGTAGCTGCAAATTGTGACTGATTGATTCCCAGCTGGGAGGCACAGTTCCCTGCTCACAGAGAAGTACACCAGGACCAGGAGAATCTTATGCAGTTGTACAGAGCTAGAAAAGTGTGAGTCTCTGATTCTAAGGGATATTCCAGTGGTAAAATGTGGTAAAAGGAGAGGATAAAAAAGAGTGCAATACATATATATATACATATATATATACATATATATATACATATATATATATATATATATATATATATATAGAGAGAGAGAGAGAGAGAGAGAGAGAGGAGAAGAACAGTGGGAAAAGAAGAAAATAGAACATCTCCAAACTTCCCCCATATTCCCCAAGGCAGAGCAAATGGTCAAAATGAGAGAAGAAAACAAATACCAGATAGGAGAAATCCATGAAAAAGTCTTAGAAAGGATAAAGAAAATAAATGAATTCTAAGAGGAAATGCACTAGAAGTTACAGAAGTGACATGGCATCTGCCTATGGTAAATTCAGCGGACTTGGTAAAAAAACTAGACAAAGTAATTCTTGTGGCTTACTTAACTGTCCCCCCAAAGCCTCATGTTGTCATGGAAGTGGTTGAGTTTAGCTTTTGTGATTGGTTCATTGTCTAGCACTGGGACTGGTGGTGTGAGTGCTGCACCTGCCCAGGGGTGGAGCCAGCATACAATATAAAGGAGGGAAGGAGGCATGATTTTTCCTTTTTTACCCTGTATGCTCTTGCCCTTTCTGGCCACCATGAATGGTTGCCCCTCAGCCATGCCACCTGGCATTGGAGACAGCTGAATATGGACTGAAACCTCCAAAAACTATAAGATAAATAAACCTTTCCTTGCTTCACTTTGGGTGTCAGGTGTTTTGTGTCAACAACAAGAGAAAAGTAACCAAGACACTAACCAAAACAATTCAAAATTTGAGCAACAGTTTCAACAAGAATATGAAATCCTCAAAATGATGTCAGACAGAAATACTGGAAATAATAATTAAAAAACCAGTATGGAATTTACACAGAGCAGAAATTATCAGGATGTTTTATATTGAGGACAAAATAATGATTTGCAATGAAGAGCTAACAGAAGCCAAAAAGAAAATGAGAAAACACACTATTCAGCAGTTACCAAAATACAACAATAACAAAATCAAATCAGTTAGAGAAAAATATAGAAGACTGAACAGATGAATTCACCAATATACTTATAGAAATTATGGAGGAAATTTCCCAAATATAAGATAAGATTGACTTTTAGTACTGGAAATCAAACTCAGGACCTTGCCCTTGACAAGCAATACTTGTGCCACTAAGCTATATCCCTGGCAAGATAATATTTTAAAATACACAAGTAAGTGGTGATTATAGAACTCCAAACAACTAAAATGAAAGGAGAAACTCAATGATGTATATCCTCATTAAATTTTCAGGTATTCAGCAAAAACAAGCAAGATCAAAAACCATATTTTTAGAGGCATCCATATAAAAACAAAGAAATAATATACAAAAGTAGATCAATTAGAAACACAGAAGACTTCTCAGCACAAACCCTGAAAGCAAGAAGAGCTTGGAGTGAAATATTTCAAGCTCTAATAGCAAATAACTTTCAACACAGATTAACTTACCCAGCAAATCTATTCTTCAAAGTAAATGGACAAATAAGGTATTTCAATAAAAACCACCAGCTCAGGAGACATATGTGTGCTAAGCCAGCTCTTTAGAAAATACTCAAGAATATTCTCAACAGAAACAATGAATTTTAGGCACAACAAAAATATGCAGGACATTATAGACATCAACAGACAAACAATTAAAACAAGAGTAAAAGTAAAGCAGAATATATACCAACAGATAAAGAAGGCAATGATACTAAATAGCTAACATGACTCAGTAAAATCTCTCAATATTATTGCCCTCAACTCTCCAATCAAAAAACAGACCAATGGACTAAATCAACAAGCAGAATCCAACAATCTATTGCATTCAAAAACTCACCTAATAAAAAAATACTTATGTAGTAAAAATTAAAGGATGGAAAATTATAGGACCCCTGAAACAAGCAGGGATAATAACTCTAATATCAGACACAGTAAACTTCAAGTTAAAATGAATTAGAGACAAAGAAAGTCACTTGCATAATAGTAAAATGAATAATCAAACAAGGAATGATAACACTGATAAATATCTATGCACTTAAAACTGGAGCAGTTATCTTCATAAAACAAATATTGCTGACATTAAAATTCAAACAACATTAACATAGCCATAGTAGGAGATTTTAACAATTCAATTTCACAAAGAGAATGATCAACTGAAAAAAATCAATAAAGAAATTTTAGAGCTGAAACACATCCTTGAATCATGGAATTAGTGGATATAAACAGAATATTTCACCCCTTTACACAGAGTGTACACTCTTTTCAGCAATGGAATACTTTTTTCCAAAATAGATCAGCTACTATTCCACAGAGTCTGCATAATTAAATCTCAAAGTATTGTAATCACTCCATGCATATTATCTGACAATTGTGCAGGGAAAATAGAAATAAATGGCAGAAGAAATTTTGGAAAAGACAAAAGTTCCTGGAAAATCAACAACATTCTTAAACACCCAATAGTATTCTTTATAAATCTATGTAGAAAAAGTCTAAAATTCATATGGAATGAGAAGAGACTACAAGTAACAAAAGTGATTTTGGGCAATAAGAGAAAACAAAGTGACATAGCAAAATCAGATCTCAAGTTATATTACAAAGCAATAGTGATTTAAAAAACCAGCATGGTACTGGAACAAAAACAGATACATGAATCAGTGGAATAGAATTCAGGACACAGAAACATCCCTGGAGACATTAAATTATTTGGTCTTTGATAAAGCTGCCAAATGCATATGTTGGAGGAACTATAGCCTATTCAACATGTAGTGTTGGCAAAACTGGTTATCTGTTTGTAGAAAAATGAAACTGTACACTTCTCACATCATATATGAAATTAAAATAAAAATGGAGCAAAAAATAACATTAAAATGAGCACTAATCCTTCTGGAAAATAAATATGTAAAACTCTTTTAGACATAAGTATATTAAAGGATTTTCTATACAGAGCCTTAATTCATGATAAATAGCAGTGAGAATCAACAAATGAGATTATATCAGTCTAAAGAGCATCTGTACAGTAGAAGAATCAGATAAATACGACCTACAGATTGGGAAAAAATTTGGCAGCTACTCATCAGACATAGGATTAATAATTAGAATATACAAAGAACACACAAAAAATTAAACCACCTAAAATTAAAAATCAGTCACAAAATGAGCTAGAGGAATGAACACACACCACAGAAGAAGAAATACAAATGGTCATCAAATATAGAAATAAGTTCAACATCTCTGGCCATTAGAAGAATGCAGATAAAAAAATGCTGAGATTTCATCCTATGCCAGAAATAAATGGCAAACATTAGGCAATCAAACAATAACAAATTCTGGTATGGCCTTGATGAAAGGGGAAGTCTTCTGCATTGTTGGTAGGAATGCAAACTAGTACAACCATTATGGAAAGCAGTGTGGAGATTTCTAAAGGAATCGAGATTAGAAATTCTATATGATGCAGCTAGTCGCCTGCTTGGTACCTGCTCAAAGGACTTAAATCATCATAACAGAGCAGTACATTTATACCAATATTTTTAGTATTCATAATAGTTAAAAAATGGAAGCCACTGCAGGGGAAAAAGGAACACTGCTCCACTGTTGGTGGGAGTGCACACTGGTGCAACCACTATGGAAATCAGTATGGAAAATTCTCAGAAGATTAGGAGTGGAAGCTCCATTCAGCCCAGCTATTCCCCTCCTGGGTATTTTCCCAGAGAAACTGAAAAGTTCATATCACAGTGATATATGTGCACCCATGTTCGTAGCAGCACAATTTGTAATAGCTAAATCTTGGAAACAACAAAGATGCCCATAAACTGCAGAGTGGGTGAAAAAGATGTGGTATTTTTATACAATGGAATATTACTCAGCTATAAAAAGGATGATCTTGAGGCCCTCATAGGGAAATGGGGACAACTTGAGACTATCCTCATTAGTGAAATAAATAAGAGTCATGATTATAAATATCACATTGTGTCTCTAGTGTAAAAATTAATAAGAACTGTAAGAGTAATAAAACACAAAATGTACAATTGATAATGTAAAAAAGAGACAAAAAGAAAGTGCTCTAAAGTATATAACTGCATGTGTGTTCAAGTGTGTAAGATAGATGACCATATTACTGTTTTTGTTAGAATGTTAAGCAGAACTGTTAACAGTCTCACTGTTTGAATATCTACTTTGTATGCTTTAATTATGTAACTTGAACAACTATTTCCAATGATGACAGTAAGTAACTTATCAAGTGGCGATTTCTTAGCGTTTTTGTTTTTGTTTTTTGTTGTGATTGTTGCTCTTTTTTTCTTTATTTTCTTTCCCCTTTGGAATTCTGTATTGTTGCTACCCTCTTTCTGTTTTGTTTGGCTGTTTTATTTTTCTCTTTAAATAAAAAAAATGGAAGCCACCTACATGTCTATCAACAGATGACTGGATAAACAAAATGTGGTATCTGTCTATAATGGAATACTACTCAGATATAAAGAATGAAAAATATGAGCTCCCTAGGACACTGGACTGGGTTCCAGAGGTTGTAAAGGCCTCAGTGGGGTACATCCAGCTTCCATCTTTCAATCCAGACCCTGTGAGGGAGCCAGGACCACGTGAGTTCAGTCTCAGTGCACTGGTGCTGGCCTGGGGAGAGTTTGAGAACATTGCTCCCAGTGGTTGAGTTACCACCCATCTCCCTATGACACTGGACTGGGCTTGAGAGTTTTCACAGGCCTCAGCATACCATGCCCAGTGGCCTTCTTTCAATCCAGGAGGCCGGGGCTGTGCAAGAGGACTTCCAGCCCACTGGCACTGGCCCGGGGAGAGTTTGAGACCATCCCTCCCAGCAGTTGATTTCCCGCTTTGGCGGTTTCATGGGCCTCAGTGGACCATGCCCAGCTTCTGTCTTTCAGTCCAGGGAGCCAAGACCCTGCAAGGGAGCCAGGAACATGTGAGATGGGTCACAGTACACTGGTGCTGGCTGGGGGAGAGTTTGAGACCATCATTCCCAGTGGTTGACTTCCAGGCCAGATCCCTAGGACACAAGAATGGGCTCAAGAGATTTCAAGGGCCTCAATGTACCACACCCAGTGGCCTTCCTTCAGTTTGGGAGGCTGGGGCCATGCAGAGGGACTTTCAGCCCACTGACACTGGCCCAGGCAGAGTGTGAGACCATCACTCCCAGTGGTTGTGTTCCCACCCAGCTCCCTAAAACACTGGACTAGGCTTGGAGGGTCCTACAGCCCTGACTGAGCCAAGCTCATTAACCTTCATTCAGTCCCAGGAGCTGAGGGTGCAGGAGGTGATCTCCAACACAACCAGGGGAAGCTTTGGAACACCACTCAAAGCATGGAAATACAGGCAAATGACAAAACATGAGAGCAAAAGGCAATCTCAAATCTCCAGCCCATCCCAAGAAAGCCTAGGAGCCATGTACATAGAAGAAAATAGAAGCCATCCACCTGAAATGACTGAAATGACATCAACAGAAATAAAGAAGCAATTCAGGAAGCTATAGAGAAACTCAATTCATAAATAATCTCCCAGCAAAAGAAGCAATGATAAAAGTAGTGAAAGAAATAGTGAACACATCTAAAGAAGATGCAGTTAAAAAATTAGGGGAACAAAGCAAACAGATAGAATACCTAAATGAACACTATAAGAAACAAACAGAATGCATAAAGCAGATTCAAAGAGATATACAGGATATCAAAAGTTCTACTGAAAGTTGCCAAAACTGCTTCAATGAAAGTGAAGATAAAATTTCAGACCTTGAAGATAAGATTTCAGCTACTGAACAGGAAAGGAAAGATCTTTTAAAAATAATAAAGAATCATGAAATAACAGTTCAACAGCTGCAAGATGATGCAAAGAAAAGCAACATAAGATTAATAGGGATGAATAAAAAACAGAAGGGAACAACACAAATGATATCAAGATGCTATTTACAGAAGTAATAGCTGAAAACTTCCCAAACTTGAGAATGGAAACTGATATATGGATTAGTGAAGCATATAAAACTCCAAATAGCTATAACCAAAATAAAACTACACCCAGACACTTAAAAATCACCATTCCAGAAATCCAACATAAAAAAGAATATTAAAAACTGTTAGAGAGAAAAGAGAGACCACCTATAAAGGAAAACCTATCAGAATCATGGCAGACTTCTCAACACAAACAATGAAGTCAAGAAGAACATAGAGTGAAGTATTTCAGATCCTAAAGGAAAAACACTTCCAACCCAGACTGACGTACCCTGCAAAACTTTCCTTCAAAATGGATGGAGAAATAAGATACTTCCATGACAAAGAACAGCTGAAAAACTTCATGAACACCAAACCAACCTTACAAAGAAGACTGAAAGACATTCTAGATACACATAGGATAAAACCACCAAGCAAGGCAGACAATTAAACAGAATGAAAAGCTAAACATAAAACAGCAGAAAGATAACATGTCAACAATAAACCAACATATAACAGATATAACCATTAATGTAAATGGCCTCAACTCACCAATCAAAAGAAACAGACTGGCAGAATGGATCAAGAAACAACATTCAACCGTATGCTCTCTGCAAGAAACCCATCTAACCCAAAAGGAAACTCATAGACTGAAAGTCAAAGGATGGAAAACAATACTTCATGCAACAGGAAGCTGCCAAAAGCGGGAGTAGCAATTCTGTTTGCAAACAATGTGAACTTCAAACCAAGACTGATCCAAAGAGATAAAGAAGGTCACTACATACTAGTTAGGGGAAAACTTCAAGAGGAAGAGATAACAATCTTAAATATATATACACCAAATCCCAAAGCACCCAGTTATACAAAATGAGTATTAACAGAAATAAAAAATCCATTAAGCAATAACACAATGATAACAGGAGACCTTAATATGCCATTGAGACAGAGGGACAGATCAACTAGACAGAAAATCAGCAAAGAAATAACAGAACTGAATCACACCTGTGAACAAATGGACTTCATAGACGTATACAGAGTGTTCCATCCAACAACATCAGAATATACATTCTTCTCAGAAATACGTGGAATGTTCTCTAAAATAGACCACATACTAGCCCACAGAACATATTTAACTAAATGCAAAAGAACTGAAATTGTCCCAGGCATGCTATCAGATCATAGCACCATGAAGCTACAAATTAATGATTAAAAAACTGCAAAAACCCCCAAAAGACATGGAAATCAATACACTCTTGAGCAATCAGTAGGTTACAGAGGAAATTAAAGAAGGAATTAAAAAATATCTACAAGCAAATGAAAACACAATTAAAACTTATCAGAATCTGTGGCATGCAAAGAAATCTATCCTCAGGAAAAATTATTGCACTGAGTTCCCACATCAGGAAAACAGAAGGAACACAAATAAACAACCTGATACTACACCTCAAACATTTAGAAAAAGAAAAGCAAGCCAACCTCAAAGCCAAAAGAAGAGAAGAAATTATAAAGATCAGCGCAGGAATTAATACAATAGAAACTAACAAAACAATACAAAGAATCAATGAATCAAACAGTTGGCTCTTTAAAAGAATAAATAAAATTGATAAGCCCTTAGCAAAATAAACCAAACTCACATGTATAAATACTGTGTAGTCTCCCTACTGTAAGAAATGGTAAGAGTACATAAGATTTTAGGGTAATCATGATTCCCTATTACATTGCTTTGAACACTTTCAATGTTTTCATTCATCAGTTGGAATGGTTTTACTCTGTTTTGTTTGATTTTATTATGTGTGATGGTATGAACAGACATTTTCAAGAAAACAAGACTTTATGGCAGCCATTGCTGATTTCATATCATCTTTCTTTGAAGTCTACCATGATTTTGCTCTTCTATTTCCATTGGTTCTATCATGTTGTGCTTTATTGGATTTTAATATATGTGATAGTATAAACAAATTTTTTATACAAAATGAGATATTATAGTAGCCATTGTTCATTTTCTGTTATGTGGTTCAGAATGCCCAGTAGTTCTTTCATTCTCTTGAATGGTTTTATAGTATTTTGTTATTTTGATATTACTGTATGTGAAACCATGCTCAACTACTATAAAGAAAGAGACTTTATGTACTGACTGTTAATATCCAGTTATCTTGTTGTAAAGTGCTGTGTTGCTTACATTGTACTGTTCTGATCTGCTTTGTTCTGTCCTCATTTGTTTGATTCTCTTTAAAATAAAGAAAAAATGAAAAATATGAGGCATTTGTAGGAAAATGGAAGCACCATTTTTGTATATGCATCAGATAACAGCAAACTGGGTTAACAAGCCAAAATCTAGAAATTTTCATAAATGTTTTATAAATGACATAAATTTAACCAAAACCTAATACAGAAACTGAAAATCAAGGGATGAAAATGAGCATTGAATGCAATGAAAATCCCTAAACCACCCAGAGTAGCTATTATATTTTAAGACCATGTGGAATTCAAGCCAAAACTCATCACAGGAGGCAAAAGATGTCATCATGTTTTTTTTTAAATTTTATTTAGAAAGAAAAAAAAGAACCAAACAAAAAAGGAAAAAGGGTAACAACAATACAGAATTCAAAAGGAAAAGAAGAAAAAGACAAAAAAAACCCCACTAAGAAATAACTAGTTTTTCTCTCCCACCCCATTCTAAAAACACATAAGGTCAAAATGCTATATTTCATGAGAATACATGTTACGATGTTTGTATTGTATATTCTGGATGATTTCAAGGCTAGAAAGATAAACTAGTTAAATTATTTAAAAAAAAGAAATCACTAGTTCATAAGTTACATACTGTCATCTTGGAAAAAGTTGTTCAAGTTACAAAATTAAAGCATGCAAATTAGACATTCAAACTGTGAGACTGTTAACAGTTCTGCTCAACAATCTAATAAAAACAGTAGTATGGTCATCTATCTTCCACACTTAAACAAAGATGTGGTTGTATCCTTTAGAGCACTTTCTTTTGCTCTCTTTTTTACAATACCAATTATGCATTTTGGGTTTTATTGCTCCTACAGTACTTATTACTTTTTACACTAGAGACACAATGTGATATTTATAAACATGATTCTTTTTTTCTCGTTTTCTTCTTCTCTTTATTTAAAGAGAAAAAAGAAAAAAACAAATGAAAGAGAAAAACAGTAAAAACACTACAGAATTCCAAAGGGAAAAAATAAAAGAACAGCAACAAGAAGGAAACAACAAAAACAAAAACAAAAACACTAAGAAATTGCCACTTGATAAGTTACATACTGTCATCATTGGAAATAGTTGTTCAAGTTACAAAATAAAGCACACAAAGTAGACATTCAAACAGTGAGACTGTTAACAGTTCTGCTCAACAATCTAATAAAAACAGTAATATAGTCATCTATCCATGCATATTAAAACTGCACTGAGATTCCATCTCATCACAGAAAGAATGGCCAGGATAGAAAAAACTACCAAGTGCTGGAGAGGCTGTGGGGAAAAAGGAACTCTTCTGCACTGTTGGTGGGAGTGTAGACTGGTGCAGCCACTATGGAAGTCAGTATGGAGATTCCTCAAAAATCTGGGTTTCGAAGTCCTATTTGACCCAGCTATTCCACTTCTAGGCATATTCCCAGAAGATCTGAAAACATCATACCACAGTGATATATGTGCAGCCATGTTTATAGCTGCACCATTTGTAATAGCCAGATCTTGGAAACAACCTAAGTGCCCATCAACTGAGGAATGCATAAAAAATTGTGGTATTTCTATACAATGGAGTACTACTCAGCTATAAAGAATGATCACATTGAGATATTTGTAAATAAATGGACACGACTTGATACAATACTCATAAGTGAAATAAACCAAACTCACATGTGTAAATACTGTATAGTCTCCCTAGTATGAGAGTTGGTAAGAGTATGTAAGATTTTATAGTAATCATGATTCCCCATTTCATTGCTTTGAAGACTTTCAATGTATTCATTCATCAGTTGGAATGGTTTTAATCTGTTTTGTTGACTTTATTATGTGTGATGGTATGAACAGCAGTTTTGAAGAAAACAAAACATGTATGGCAGCCATTGCTGATTTAATATCGTCTTGCTTAGAAGTCCTACCATGCTTCTACTCTGCTATTACCATTGGTTGTGTCATGTTGTGCCTTATGGGGATTTTAATATATGTGATAGTATAAACAAATTTTTTATTCAAAATGAGATATTATAGTAGCCATTGATCATAGTTATTTGGTTCAGAAAGTCCTGTAATTCTTTCATTGTCTTGAATGGTTTTATACTATTGTGTTATGTTTGATATTGTTTTATCAAACTATGCTCAACTATAGCAGAGAAAGGGATATTTTGACAGCTATTGTTAATGTCCGGTTGTATTATTGTAAAGTGTTGTGTTGCTTATGTTGTTCTATTCTGATCTGCGTTGTTCTGCCCTCTTTTGTTTTATTCTTTTTAAAATAAAAAAGTAATAAGAACTGTAGGAGTAATAAAACCCAAAATGCATAACTGCTACTGTAAAAGAGAGAGCAAAAGAAAATACTCTAAAGGATATAACTGCCTATATGTTTGTGTGGAAGATAGATGGCCATACTACTGTTTTTGTTAGATTGTTGAGCAGAACTGTAAACAGTCTCACAGTTTGAATGTCTATTTTGTATGCTTTAATTTTTGAACTTGAACAACTATTTCCAGGATGACAGCATGTAATTTATCAACTAGTGATTTCTTAGTGGTTTTGTTGTTGTTGTTGTTGTTGTTGTTGTACTTTTCTTTTTTTCCTTTGGAATTCTGTATTGTTGCTACCCTTTTTTCTGTTCTGCTTGGTTTTTTTTTTCTAAATAAAATTTTTAAAAAATATAGTCATCTATCTTACACACGTAAACATACATGTGGATATATCCTTTAGAGCACTTTCATTTCCTCTTGTTTTTACAGTAGAAATTATATATTTTGGGTATTATTATTCATACAGTTCCTGTTACTATTTACACTAGAGACACAATGTGATATTTATAAATATAATTCTTATTTACTTTGCTAATGAGGATAGTCTCAAGTTGTCTCCATTTCTCTATGAAGGCCTCAAGATTGTCCTTTTTTATAGCTGAGTAATATTCTATTGTGTAAAAGCATCACATCTTTTTCACTTTTTTTCCATTTTATTTTAAAGAGAATAAGACAAAAGAGGTCAATACAGAGCAGATCAGAACCAGACAACATAGGCAACACAATACTTAACATTAAGACAACCGGACATTAACAATAGCTATCACAATATTTCTTTTTCTGCTGTCATTGAGCATAGTTTCAAATACAATAATATCAAACATAACAAAAAAGTATAAAACAATTCAAAGAGTGAAAGAATTACAGGGCATTCTGAATCGAATAACAGAGAATGATCAATGGCTACTATAATATCTCATTTTCAGTAAAAAATTTTGTTTATACTTTCACACATATTCAAATCCCAATAAGACACCATGTGATAGATAGAACCAATGGAAATAGAAGAATAGAAGCTTGGTCAAACTTCTAAGAAGGACAGTATTAAAGCAGCAATAGCTGTCATAATGTTTTGTTCCCTTCAAAACAGCTGTTCATAGCATCATGTATAATAAAGTCAAACAAAACAGGATAAAACCATTCCAACTGATGAATGAAAACATTGAAAGGCTTCAAAGTTATGAGATGGGGACTCATGATTACCACAAAATCTTATATACTCTTACCAACTCTCGTACTAGGGAGACTATACAGTATTTACACATGTGAGTTTGGTTTATTTCACTTAAGAGAATGGTCTCAAGTCGTGTCCATTTATCTATAAATATCTCGATGTGATCATTCTTTATAGCTGTACTTTATAGTAGTACTCCATTGTATAAAAATGCCACAACTTTTTTATCCATTCCTCAGCTGATGGGCACTTAGGCTGTTTCCAAGATCTGGCTATTACAAATTGTGCTGCTATAAACATGG
>PVJX010038183.1:0-16470 GCA_004027295.1 Dolichotis patagonum
GCATTAATGCTTTTTGTGAATTTCATCATTTATTGTGAACTATATTGTCTTTAAAGTTTAAGAAAATTCAGAAATTTTGCATACTTTAAAAGTGTTACAGGCCTTGACATCGCTGGCCCTCATTAACCTCTGCATAAAAGTTAACACCCATGACCCAACCACATGTTTTAATGCAGGCCTCTGACAATTATTCTTTTGTTTTCCAGTTTTCAAGAGACTAAAACAAAACAAAACAGGACAAAGCAAATCAGAACACGATTAAGTCTTTAACAGCTAAACCACACTTGGCATGCAGCACCCTCCCAGAACTCCTGCAGGGTCTCCCTTGGGCCCTCCCCACTGCCATCAGCTTAGCTACTGTCCCACGCGCTTCCCCAGCCACACACTGACTAGATTGGCTCAATTCAATCTGTTTCACTAATAATATATCCACATCTTCCATCCCATCTCCATGGAGATTGTCCTTGGCTGAAACGCACCTCTTTCCTACCATTAATGTCTGCGTATTGAATTCCTAAACTCCAATACCTCAGAATGTGACCATATTTGAAGACAAGATTTCTAAAGAGATAATTCGTGTAAAATGATGTTTTTGAATGGGTCCCAATATAAAAGGATGGATACCCTTGAAAAGATCAGGACATAAACTCCTAGAGGCAGATGACACAGAGAAAAAGAAGCCATCTTCAAGCAAGGAGAGATGTCATATGAAATTAAAGCCACGGGTACTTTAGTTTCAGACTTCTATCCTCCTGAATTGTGAAAAACAATTTTTTTTTAATTTAAGCTACTAATTCGACTGTAATTTGTTATATGAACATTGACAAACAAATACGGAGAGACTTACAATCCACTTACACTCTTTTCTGAGAACAAAGTTAGTGCTCCAGTGACCTAAATTTAAAAACAGAGACTAAGATGAGTGACATTTTATTCTTAAGAGTCCTCAAGGAAAAAACAGAATACATTGCCAAGTCTGTGTAGTAAAATTATAAGAACATGATAGCTAGCATTTAGTATTTTTCTACATACCAGGAATATTTCTGAGAGCTTTAGAGGATATTATTTTGAGCGACATCTATTATTTCATTCATTTCCTACAATACTGAATGTAGTAAATGTTTTCCTCAATCTGTGATTTAGAGATGAAAAAATAGAGACACAGAACTTGTAACAATGCAGAAAAATTGAAAACTGATCGAACACGGTTTCAAAATAGTCTCACTCAGAAGCACATAATTGTAACTTTATTGTTATTTGTCTTTTTCATTTGTGCACAAAATTTTTAGTTTCCATATATTGTACTGCCTTGCAAATAAAAGTTGTCACAGATGTTTGTCATATAAGTGTAAAATTTCAAAAATCATTTAGCTTATCCTCCTCAGAAACAAAATCTATTTTGACTTCAATTTAAGATCAGTTATGGGGTGGTTATAAATTTGAGCTTTGTTTCTCTTTATAATTTCAATAATGCCTCCTTGATATTTTCTCTCTCTACTAAAAGCAAATATATCTACATTTATTCATGCATCTACTTATTCCAACACTTGATGTAAATGTTTTTCTAGACTCCAGGTTCAATCTCTTCATGATAAAGATAAATGAAAAGTAAATAAAAGGAAAAAAGAAAGGGTGGATTAAAAAAAAGGGAAGGAAAAGAGAACTGAAGTTACATGTAGAGTCATTTTTATCTTTCATTATGCAAGTTTGATATAATTAATATATGGTTGAGGAATGCAAAGTCAGTCTAACACTATGAATACAGTGTGGAATTTCCCTGCCACACTAAAAGGATTGTTCTGCTGTGAATCATACATAACATTAGTGTTCAAGTTCTCTGGCTATGTCATGGAGAAGCAACTCTTTCCTGGGTTCTTGGCAGATAACTAAGTGCTTTGTGAAACACTATTGTAAGCTTCAATGACATTAAGGATGTTGCACATTTTGTTCCTCTGCACAATTACATTACAGGTTTCACCAAACTTCCAGAATAACTAAGACTTGATGGGAGGAACTTTGAGAATGGTGGTCATGGGATTGTGCTTGATACTGATAAAAATAAAAGAGTTCAGTGTCTGACTCTGCTTTTACTTGAATGACTGGAACAATTCTTTTCAACAAAATCTCGAGATTTTAAACAAGTGACCTACCCTTGTTACGGAATGACTGGGTCTACAAGTTAAAAAGACCTAAGGGTCACCTGGTCAGAACCATCACATTATGTAAGAATATCTCTTAAGGATCTCTGGAAAAGCGTTGAAACTCTTGGTCTTATTTCTAATTCTTGAAATGATTTCCACTGATTTTGAAAAGACGATGAAACTTTTATATGAATAAAATCATTGACTCATAGTTATATCCATTGGCCTGAAATCTCCCTTTTGAATAAATATAATTAAATTTTCTATCAGGCTGTCCTTCTAAAGTGTTAAAGAACAAACATGTTTCCCTGAAGTCATATATTTATTACATCATTACTCTAGATTCTCAACTCTTTAACAAATACTTTCCAGAACTTTTAAATTCTATAGATACTTCTTTATAGATACTTGATTTAATTTATTTTAAATGCAATATCCAACATTAATCAGTTCCTATAGGTTATGTCTACTTGTTGAGCTTATCTTGTGCTATAACCTAGTTTCTCATTGTTGTGCAACTGGAAATCCATGAACTACATTTTCCTGTTTCCTTTACCCAAATTTAAATTGCTCAGATAGGGGAACAAAAATTAAACTTTATTAAAATTTTAATTTGTTAACATTTTGTACCTGTACAATTTACCATTTGTTCCCTCTTTAATGGTTCCTGACATTCTTTTTATAAATTTTTTTTAACTAAACCAAAAATTATTAAAATTATACATGTTAATTAAGTAGTATGTAATGCTTTAACACATGCATATACATATATATTGCATAGTGTTTAGATCATGTTAAGCTTGTATATTTCCTCAAACATTTTTTAATTTGTGTTCAGAAGAATTACGACCTGTATACAGAGTCTTCAGTTTCTACCAGGGACCGGCTCTCACACAGCGAACCTGGCATTGGGCTTCAAGATAAAGCTTTGTGCTGGCTTCCATGCTGTGCTCTCCAGCAGACAGAACCTGCCCCTACTTTCTAGCCAGGGTTGGAGATGGTTGGCAGAGGCCTTCGCTATGTGACTGAGCAGTTATAGTGCCTCAGGCCCCGGATACTGCCATAGTGGTACTGGACATGAGATTTGCCTGGAACTGTGCTCCCGATTGGGTTATTATTTAGGGTCTGGACTTATTTCTGTCTCTCTCCTCCAAGGAAGTACTATCTCTCTCCACATTGGGCCAATTAGAGTTGAGGGATGCCTGATGCAGGCAAATCTTTTCTTCGTTTTCTTGAACATGATTTTGTGCTCGGTTATGCTAAAAGTAGGCAGTATAATACCTCACTTATTTCTTTAAAATTTTTGCTTACTTACATTTTTAATTTTTTCCCCTGAATTCAGTATAACCTAATATAATCTGGAAATCATAACTTTAAATCTGCAGTGATCAATATCTTTTAATTTTATTTCTCTTATAAGCAATCCAAGAATAATGCATTACCAGGGAGTAAATGAACCATATAAATTTTTTAAACTAAAATTCTTAGAATGTGTTTTAAAATGTAAAACAGCCCAAAGAGTACTTTTATATAAACCTCAATGAATTTATTATGATGCTTTTTAGAAAAGTCAGGTTAGGGCCAGGGATGTAGCTTACTTAGCAGTGCAGCACCTGCCTAGTAAACACTAGAACACTGAGAATCGAAAACTGAGCTCTATTCCCAGTATTGCAAGGAAAAAAAAGAAGAAAGAAAAAATTAGGTTAATAAAACTAAGTTTGTACATGTGAAAAATAGCATTGTGGTGATATTACCTCTAAGATTACACAAATATTTTCCATCTAATTATAGGTTTGGTAAAGCAGATAAAAAAATGTAATTCGACTAGTGTGTTTTCTCTGTAATATTGATTAAATACAGTCCCTAACTTGAACAATGTGCCCTGGCAATCTGCCAAAGTTGAAAAATATATAGTTTCTACATTCATCTTTTTTGTCATTATAGTGACTAAGTCATTAAGGAAATACATATTAAGTTATTTAATTGTGTAAGAAATTGCATTTAGAATACAGAAATTAATTAAGTAAAAAATATGGGAAAATACTTGTGATCTTAGATTTAGCAAAGGATTCCTAGATAGGATGTAAAAAGCCTAAAATAAAAAAAAATATTTAAAAGTTGGACTTCATTAAATTAAAGCCTGTTCTTCAAGAGGTACCATTATCAAAGTGAACATTCAAACCAAAGAATAGGAGAAACTTTTTGAAAATCATACATCTTATTAATGACATATCTAGCATGTATAGATTTCTCATAGTCAATAACAAAGACAAATACCAATAGATCTTAACAGACAGTTTTTCATGTGAAATACACATGAAATGGTGCTTAACATCATTGTCATAAGGAAAATGTAAATCAAAATGACAAGGTATCAATTGACACAAACCAAGATGGCTAAGATAAAAACATAATAAGAAGTGCCACCAAGAATGTGAAGAATTTAGAACTATTGGTTTGAAATAGTAAAGGAAAATATTCTGATTATTCCTCCAACAAGCACAGCACTACATGTGACTGAGCAAATCTCCCAAGCAACTCAAGATTATATATATATACACATACATACATACACAAAAACTTATATGTTTATGACAGTATTTGCTTAATACCCAATATTTAGAAACAACCCAAAGGTTTCATCAACAACTCATAAATGCATAAACAAAATCCTATCTCTCTCTACAATAGAATACTACTGCTTCATAGAAAGCAGCTATATACTGAAGCTTCCCATCCTACAAATGAGCCTGGTATACATACTAAGTGAAAAAAGCAAATCACAGAAGGCCAATCACTGCATAATTACATTCACGTTAGAGACCAGATTCTATACAGACAGAGAGAAGAACAGTAGGTTTGTTTAGGGAGAAAAGGAGTATGGGAATGAAAAGTATGGTACTTAAAGCGTACAAAGCATCTCATTATGATAAAAATGCTCTAAGACTAAGAACAGTGATAGTCTCATGTATCTGTAAATATTCAGAACACTGCATTCCCTTGTATAACTTAAATTGTAAATTGTGTTAATTATATCTCCAAGCTATCAGAGTTGTCAGAGATGTAAAGTAGTCTAGAGTTTAGAGCGCTTGCTTCACTAGTTATCAGGACAAGAACTGTAGCAATAATGACAGTGTAATAATGACAGTGCAATGGTAGATGAATGGATTAGAACAGAGAATGCACAAACAAACACATATGAATGCTTGATTTGCAGTGAAAGTTTTACTAGTCAACGTTGGAAGAAAGAGTGATTTTTTTCAGTAAGCAGAGCTAGGACAAAACCGAACCATGTGTAATTATGACATTTGCCTGTTTCAAAGATCCCATACTCTGGTTTTATATTCATAAACCAGAGAATAAACCAGAGAGGCAAACTGGCACTTTAAATAAAATTTAACTCCCAACACACTGATTTAGAATTATCTTCCTTATCCTGTATGGAGAGACTCAAATGCTGTGAAACTGCAAAGACATACTCAAAATAATCTTAGCAATACTGAATAACCTACAGCATATTCCATTAATAAATTAATTAAAAGTCCTCTATTTCTAGGAGATTTATAAACATAATCTCTTGGAAATGTTGGGACTGGGAAAAATGACACCCCGAAATGAGAAGCTCAAGAGGAACCTTAGAAGAACAATTACCCTCTGGCCTCCTCCTGCCTTGCTGTCTCCCCTCTCACGCTTCCTTGGCAGGACGTGGAAATAGAATTCCTCTTTCCCAAGACAGATGACAAGTCCCCAAATTCATCCATCAAATTTCCCCTAGCTTTCTGTGTAACTAAGATCCTCATATTCCCACCTCATACTTAGTAGAAAGACATGCTCCAAGTAGCGAACAAATAAATCTAAACAGACCTCACTGGGTTTCCTGACTCATTTACCATGATTTGATTGTACATTTTTGGTCCAGTAATATTTCTATGTGGATGTCCTTGTTTCAAACTAAAACATAAAAACCCTTCCGAAAAATTTAAGCGTAAGTATTTTTTTATGCTTTTCTCTTTTGAACATGTCTTTTTGGTATAGGGGTGCTGGCTATTACTTTTTGATGACCAGCACTGTATCTATAATCACAAAACAATGAGGCAAAAAGTATTAACTTCAACTTCATTACTCTATTTTGTCTCTTATGGCAAAATGCTCTTTTGTATTTAAGTTCTTTTATTACCCTAAGTGTTTTACTATAAGCATTCTGCCATCTTCTAAGATATTGTCAGCTTTGTGTAATAAACAGATCCTAAGGTCATATGGTGCCTAATTTCATGCAATCACATTTATTTTTTTCCAACATGTATATTGATTGCTTAACTTCATTGCTGCTTAAACATTTTGGAATGATTCAGGTTTATTTTTTCAGTCAATATGAGTAATATTCAATAATATGTAATAAAATGCTAATATGTTTCTGCTTATGAGCTTCTGGCAAGATTTTCATACAGTCATATCATACAGCAGAATCAAATTATTATTTTTTACTTGGTGTATGTGTGTTTGCACATATGCAATGCGTAGGCCCTTTCATTTTTCTATAGAGCTTGAGGCAAAATCCTATGGTTCCTTAATTGAAATCTGACTCTTATCATTTATTTTTGTACTTCAGTCAAAGCAATCTTAGAAATGTTGACTGTGTTCAGAAAGAAATATGCTTATAGTGATCACAGTAAGCAGTTCACATATGTGTAACTTTTAAATTTGAATTTTACTTTCTGGGAATTTAGCTTAAAATAACCCAAAAGTAGGAAATGCACTATATTCATAAGGATTATTAGTATAGAATTACCTATGTTAACCCATAAAATGAAATAGCCAGTCTATCAATATTGAGGTTATGGGACAAGCAAAGGGTTGTAAGAAAATTATTCCTTATATATTTAACGTAATTATGGAATCATCAAAATAGTTACTAGGAACATTTTATTAAAACAAGAAATGTTAAAAAATATATAGACATCTATCCTAAGACTCCTGATAGTCTAATAATGATCATGCAATCTTGAGTATATATAGTTAAATGCAGGGTAAATTCTAGAATGTTAGAGATGGAAAATCGAATCACCTTCTAAAATAATCGGTAATAATCTGCTAGGTACATAGCACATTCTCTCAAAGTATAGATAAAATTGTGAAGGTAGTGAGCTGCATTTCATGCTAAGCTTTTGGCAGATTCTGGTCACCCAACCCCAAACCTCTCATCTCAAGTTTCTTGTGCCTCCCTTTGAGGAAATCTATATATTTAGACTTCGGAAAAAGTGACCATTTTCAAATAAGAAGGCCAAGTGGCAAGTCTCTTCCAGCTTTTCTATTCTTCAGTGCTGTTGGAAGTCACACTCTTGATTGCTAGGCAATCTCAGGCTTTCTCCTAAGACTGTGAATACTGAATAAACTATGTAACAAGAAGAGGTTGCTGAAAGGGCCTGTTCCTCACAAAACCAGTGCTTGTTAACGGAGGCTTTTTTCATTAGCAGAAATTTCAGTAAGGCTCTTCCCACTACACACTCCAGAAATCTTCATGTTGTTCCTGCTTTCACCCACTTTATTTATCCTTAGTAATCCTGAATTACTTCTAATACTCGTGACTTAGAATCTTTTCTGATATAAATGGCACACAGGCAACTGCATATATTAAAGTCGTTAGCTATCTGAGCTAGAGAGAATAATAAGAGTAATCAATGAAGAAGAAGTTTTAAACATGAGAAAGTTAGAAAGAGATAAGAGAATCACAAAGGGCAACAAAATCAAGGAAAACAGAGGGAAGTTTAAATTTAAAAATGCTAAGAGAAACCACAGTTGTTGTTAGCTATGGTAGGTAGCTAAATGGGTTTCATTGAGTTTAAACTGAAGCTGGAAACAATAAATGCCCAATTCCACTAAGTTTTATCTAAGCGCAAATGGGAAGGATCTTGGTTTAATTTTTATTTTGTTTTGTTTTAGTTTGCTTTGGTTAATGTATGATTTATTAGAAATAGTAGAAGTCTTTTAATATGAGATTGTTCTGGTTGTTTAGAAAATATAAGGAACTTATACTTAAGTAATTGGAAAGGTAATTGGAAAGAAAAGGCTGATTTTCCGTTTCTCTTCTAATCCCCCAGTCTTAGTCTGAACTGTTATAGGAAAAAAGATAATTCATGAAGCCAAAGGATTTGTTTTCTCAATGGAAATGGAACTATAAACTTACGATGTTTCTTTCTAAAGTCTAAGTGAAAATACTTAAGACTGAATGAGGTCATTCCTCTCACCCCATCCCAGTCTGCCATGCACCTTCGCCATCCTGAATCCTCTGAGTCGCTGTCTTCAGAGAGCTTCTGTGCCCAGGGGACTCACTGGAATTCCGTTCCAGCTGCCCAAACAGCTTACTCACGGAGGAGCTAGCATGGGGAAAGAAGCCAGTTATATCCAGACAGCTCCTTGTGGTCCTTGTTCCTAAAGAGAGAGGCAAAATCTTTTCCTAAATGAGCAAACTATGAGAAAAGAAATTAAAGTCTGAAATAGCCAAAAGGGGAATTTTAAGTGAATGAAATTTGAATATTACTATTAATATAAATTTTATTTTCTTAAGATAAAGTGAGGATATTTGCTGTTGTATTTAGGCTGGATTATCCTATTGTTGCATTATGGTTTTCTCATTTCTACCAGCTTGAAAATACAACAAAAGCAAAGTCTTAAAACCATGTCTCTCTTCTTCCCACATCATGCCTGCCCCTGATACTCACAAACAGATTATATTTAATTGATGCTGTCTCGGTCATGACTTTCCCAAAGGACTTTCACACGCTTCCAAGCATAGGCAGCCTGGTTCCCTTGTATTCCCACTCCAGGTTCAGTGGATTCCCAGGCTTATTCCTAGCAGGTTTACAGTCTTCCCCACTCCTCAGTTTTAGTGCCCACCTCTGACTCACTAATGCCAGGGTCCTTTCAGTTCGCTTCATCTTTGTGAGCTGTGAGCTTTGTGGTCCTTACTTTGCTGTGAGCTGAGGGCTCTTGATTCTCAGAGTCGTATCATCCTTTCCCCTCTGTGACCTGGTGAGCTTCCATCGTCACCGCTAAGAACAGGAAGTATATTTGATGACCCTACTCCCACTTTAGTACCTATGATTTCCACGTCTTAGGAAGATAGTGCAGTTAATACTATTCAATGACTGTCTGCTGCATTCTGGGAAGTCGCTGTCTGTAACTACTGCATCTTTATATCAATGGAGTCTTAATCCTTACTTGCTTATTTCGTGTGTGTGTGTGTGTGTGTGTGTGTGGTGTGTCTGTGTCTTTTCTGAAAAATTTCTCTCCGGACTATAAGGAGTACGAAAAAATCAAAGCATACAAAATCAAATTGGTCAGGTTCAAATACTATTTTAGATCAAAGAATATAATTTCTATCCTTCTAACCTGGAAGACTTTAAAACATACCCTTGAAGCATATGGTCAGGAAGACTGTTTCCTTTTGTAAGTCACTTGGTAGTGAGCAGGAGATAGTTAAGCGGAAGTTTAACTTGAGGGGCTTCAGTGGATACCTGTAGATATTTTTCTCTTTGCATTGTTCCCAAAAGACTTTGTAGTTCCTCACCAGAAGTATGTAGAGCTTTCTAATTAGTGCAGAGAAAAGAGAGAAAAACAAGAGTGCTAGACATATACAGCTGAATGCTAAGATTTGCAATAGCTAAAACTGCAGCTCTCCCAGATGAATAATGAAAGCAGAAAACTATCATTTCCTTGAGGCCACTGGAGAAAACAAACCTCCTTAACAACAATGGAAAAGTTCTGATTTTGAAAAGGAGGCATGAACAATGACATAAACCCAGCCCGAGAACTGATACAGAGCAAATGTTATTCGTCATGACCTTGCTATGAAAAACTAACAATCCTTGCCCTTTCTAGAGGAATGGACCAGTTTCTGGAAAGAGCCATGTGAAGCACTTAAATAGCAGTATAGAAGCTGCCAAAAGGGATTTCTGGAAGCAGTGTTTTCCTCCAACTCAACAATCAGAAGACCTGAGATCTTCTGTGAATTTGTTCTCTTATATTTACTTCATATTTATTTTGTATGACTATATTAAAAGACTAGAAGTAACAGATTTGCTAGCTCATTAAAGTTCCAATCCCAGACCTTAGAAGGAGTCTGGGGTGACAGAGAAATTAAGAATCAAGGTAGACATTGCTGGAATAAAATGAGACTGCTCTTTGCAACAAGTAATTTTATCCCTTAGGCAGTTTGTGTGTATGTGTGTGCATGTTTGTGTATGTGTGTATATGTGTGTGTGTGTGTGTCATGTTGTTATACTTTACTGAGACACCGTGGTGACCATTGTAGATCACCTTGTATTGTGGTTTTATATGACTTTTTGCTTCATGCTTTTCTAGGAATTGTTTTGTTTTGTCTTGCTTTGTTTTGTTTTTTCCTCTAATACAGAAAAGGTAGATATACATGTAGAGACTCATGCATGTGTAGAGCTTATAAACAGTTTACAAGAACCAACTATGTAACACATGTTGAAATGAACAACTACTTTGAAGAAAAAGAGAAACTACGGTACCCAGTGCTGATTCCATAATGTCATGATGTGAAATCCACCAAAACTATCACTCTTTGTTCAAAGTGATTTTAGCTAGTTTTGTTTTGTTTAAGCTCAACACACATGAAGGTATGGACAGCTGTTTTGAGGAGAATGAGAGACACTATGACAGCCATTCTTGGTTTCCCTAATGTCTGGTCTTGAAGACCTGAAATGCTCTCCTCATCCTGCTCAGATCAATTCCATACTATGTTGTTTCATGTGAATTCCCTGTATGGAGACTATGGACAACTATTTGGAAGAAAACAAGAGTCAATACGATAGAGAGTGAATAACTGCGATTGTCTAGCTTTGAAATTTATGTATCTTACATTGTTTTCTTATGACCTGCTTTGCTTTGTTTTGTTGTATTTAATTTTACCCTTTTGATATAATTTCATTTATATCTGAGTGGCTAAGATGGATGACCATATTGCTGTTTTTGTCAGATCATGGAGCAGAACTGTTAACAGTCTCACTGTTTGAATGTCTACTTCACATGTTTTAACTTTGTAATGTGGACAACTATTTCCAAGAAGGCAGTATGTAATTTGTCAAGTAATAACTTCTTAGTTTTTTGTTTTTGTTTTTGTTGTTCTTTTCCTTTTCTCCTTGGAACTCTATAATTCTATGGTTGCTACACTTTATTCTGTTTTTTTCCTCTTTAAATAAAATTTTTTTAAAAAGTAAAAAAAAATAAAAGTTCCTGTGAAAAGTTCTGTCAGCTACACTATTTACCTAGTGTGATAAAAATTATGGTAAACATTTAAATTTTAAGAACTTATTGCAATAAAAGCTACATTGCAACTATTTCCACTTAAAATGTTTCCACTCAGTTTGAGCACGCTTTCCCTTTTGTTCTTATGCCTTTTTGAAGCAGTTCTGGATGTCATGCTCCATGAGTGTCTTTATTTTCACTGTCATTGCTGCCTCAATTGCATGTATCAATTCAAAACATTTACCTCCCATGGCCATTTTGACTTTGAGAAAGAACCAAATGTCACATAAAACCAACCCAGTGAATAAGATGAATGAGGAAAAAATCATAATGTTTCATGAGCAAGTTTTTCCACTGGATGGCACTTAACAGCACACACCCTACTTTAGACCATATCTCATAGACACAAAAGAGGACTTCCAGAACTGTTCAGAAAGAAGAAAGAACAATAAGTCTGATAGAATCCAGACTATACTAGTTTGAGGAGGACTTATGACAATGTGTCTTTTACTATATTAAATTCCTTAAATTTAAGCATTCACTGTGTATTTTGTTCACATTTCATGTGAAGGCAACAAAGTCTATAGATTTGATTGCTTTTCTGGGACAAGAGCTCCCTGCCAAAGAAGAACAATTTTGGGGCAGGTGTGCCAATGATTAACAAAAGAGGCCGTATGAACAATGGCATCTGTGTAAGAAGAGCTTGATACCAAATAGGAAAGGAAGTCAGACACAAAGTTCATGGATATCTACTAGAGGAAGTGATTGCCCTTAAAAGCTCTTTAGTTACTCTCTGTCTAAGGAAGTCACCTTTTAATAGAGAAAAATATATCCACCTCATAATGTGGTATAAGGTAAAAAGGAGGAGTTGGTCCCTTTTGATGGCATATCATTCTAGATAGTTTGAAAAAACTTAAGTGATCAATAAACAGCAGTAAACAATATGCCAGAAATGAGGAAAGAACTGTATAAGCTGAGGAGCTCTGAGAGAGGGAAATTCAACAAGTTCAGCAAAAACATATTGTTTCCTAACTCATACTGTGACTTTGAAGGTGGCAAGTGAATGTACAACAGCATTTTTTGTAAAATTAATAGCATTCTAAGGACTTGTGGTAAAGTTCGCAATTGAAGAGGTTGTTTTTAGTGGTGGTGGTGGTAGTGGTGATTCTGAGGATTGAACCTAGAGCCTTCACACTGAGCTATTTCCCTTAAAGAACCTTTTCAGGAACTCTTACATATGCACAGACAAATTGATAGACATAGACAATATTCGTTCATCATTGCCAAGAGAATAAAATAATCTCCGTTTATAGAATGTTTTGATCATTTATTTTGCAAATATGTATTACATAATACCCTTTAATAAGAAATATGGATGAACCTGACAGTCTTCATTCGACAAGAGCATCAATACATATAAGTAAAATGTGTGTGTTTGTGTGTGAAATTTATCATGCAAAGTAATAGAAGGTATCTAAGTGTCGAAACATCTTGCAAGAGGGAATATTTTTGATTTATTAAGACTCCTAGAGCTTGGTGTAGGGTATGCCTTTATGTCTAAACATCATTGATTTGCTTTATGTTGCCTATAAGAAAAATTAGTGACTTTAAAATATCAGTAAAGAGATCCATAGCCAACACTTAATAGTGTAATTTATGGACATTTTTTGTACTTCATAGAACCATGATTAAACATTCATTGAGAATTATTTCTAAAAACTATTAATTCATTATATTTTAAAACAATATCATAATTTTTGGCACATTTTTTATTACAAAGAAATAAATATTTATCCTATTTTCAAAAATACCTAAAAGATATTTTATTAGAAATCCAATAGTAATCACAGGACCAATGTAAGTAATCTAGCACACCTATTCAAATTTCTATTTTTTCATGTTGGAACATTTTTTAAACTTTTCAATAAATGTATTTATCAAATGTTTTTCAATTTTTTGCATAGTTTAGGCTAAGTCTGTAGTTTAAAGTTTGCATACATATTTTTATATGTTTAATAACATTTCCTTTCAAAAGTTTCTATCAATTTCACTCAGTCAGTAAAGCCCAGTAAATCCAAAGTTTAAATTTAAAATTTTAACACACGTGATTATTCAGTAAATATGTAGTGAGTACTTAGCAAAATAAGTAAGTACTTAATCATTTCATAGTTTTAAAATTAGAATTTAGTGAACTTTTGAGATTACATTGTTTCCATTGCTTTAGTTATAATATCTTGCAAAATCTTAATAGCACATAGGTATGTGAAGATTTGTTTCAGAGAAGAAAAATATGCATTGACCTCATTTTTTATGATTCATATGGAACATTTTTAGAGTAAAGTCATATACAGATTTTTGGGACTAATAAACTCACAACAGTTCAAGAAAAACTCAAATGAGTATTTGTTTCAAAGCCATTAGCTCATTACTATTATCAAGCCTACTGTGCTCCTCTGATGCTCATTTATAGACAAACGAAGTCATTGTTCTACAACTCAGTCAGTGAAAAGAAAATGACTACTATTGTTATGCCAGAGACTTCAGTAAGATTTTAAAATCCACATTTTCTTTTGCTCAAATTCAAAACTAGTCTTCAACAATAGTTTATTTTAAATCACACACTTTCATTTAGTCTAAAGAAAATGGAATCTCTAGAGTCTTTGAAGTACTAAAGTAAATATCTAGTCAGAGAACAAAATGTTCCTAGGACATTTTTATTTTTCAACATGTTAAGTTTCTATCAAAGAGCTGAGATTGGAATCAAATACAAAATAGCACAAGAATCAGACCTTGTATCGTAATCAATCAATGCCACAGAAACTGTAGTTGCCTCAATTTCTTTTAGTGCAACAATATTTACATTATGCTTTGTGATTGCCAAGTAGTTTCTAGGTTCCCAGAAAGCAAAAATTGCCTCAAAACCTCTTGCCTAGGAGTATGCATTGTCTGCTAAGGGAACTCACTTTAAGTACTCAATGCATAAAGCAATGGAAAGTGATCAAAGCTTTACAGGAGGAAAAACTTGCTTAGCCTGAGAAACCGGAGTGCCTCCCATAGCACATGGTAGGTACCCTGTCCTATTCTTGAAGGACTTTATTCTTACAAAGTTAACTCAAACAAGTAAGAAGAAAAAAATGGAAAGATGTTGCGAACTAGGGCTCCAAGTGGAATAGAGTCCTGAGAATTAAATGGTCCCGTGTCTCCACTTTGTAATGCCAAGTTTACCAAGCAAACTGGACGTTCTCTTTTTTTTTTTTTAATTTTATTTAAAGAGAGGGAAAAAAAGCAATACAGAAAAAAGGGTAGAAACAATACAAAATCTCAAAAAAAAAAAAAACCCATAAATCACTAGTTGACAAACCACATACTTTCCTCCCAGAAATAGCTGTTCATGTTACAAAATTAAGGCATACAAAGTGAACACACAGTGGGGATGCAAACAGTTACAAAAAACCAGGATGGAATAAAGCCAATTGAGACAGTATAGTGAAGTTGGTACAGAACATCAAAGCAGGTCAGCAGGACAAGAGTAAAAGGCAACATTGTATATTTCGTTGTATTCACAATAGTTGTTCTTCTACTAGGTACAGCAAAATCAAAGAAATACACAACATTATAGAACACATCAACACAGAGTATTGAATAGAGCAACACCGTTAATCAGGACAAAGGAAGCAAAAGCAAGGACAGATGAGCCCCAAAGGCAGGGGCTGCCACTAGATATAGCCCCTCAGACCCCCAGACTTAAATTAGTACCCCTTCCAATTTCCATCCGCTTCTAACAATGCCTTCAAATTATTATTTCATGAATGGATCAGTCTACAGATTAGACCAAAGGCTTCATGATCCACATACCTGCTGAAAACCCCTCCTTCGAATGTGCAAGCACTTTGGAAAACACTTGATCCCAACCGTGGCAGAGGCCAATCCGTCATGGGTTGAATCTTCCAAACCTGTGATCCAGGATAAACCTATTCTCTCTATAATTTCATTATCTCGGGTGTTTTGCTACAGTGATCGAAAGCTCACTAGCACAACTGTTTTTAGGTTACTTTCAAGGATTAAGAAGAAGAAAGTCTCTGAACTGGGGATTAAATGCTTTTGGATATAGGAAAGAAAACTATAAATGGTTCTCAAACTTTAGTAAACATAATATTCATCTGTGAATTTTTTAAATGTATAAATGAACACATAGATACTATGATCATGACATTCTGAGTAAAGTCCAGCTATCTGCCCTGTATAAAATGAATCACCACAATAGGACTCGGCTGTGTACACTGCTGGAGATGAAAATCAGAGTCTCACAGGTCTTAGGTCCTTGAAAAACTGAGGAAAACTGTTTAGGGACGGTTTAGGGACTGAAAATGTTCTCCAGAATACTAAAGGTTAACACTTGACTATTTCACAAATTCCCAATACCTATCATCTTCCCTCAGAAATTATAGACACTGATTTCAAAGAAAAAGGTTCAAAATTGAGAATCAAAGGCAAAATTAGTTTATAACATGCATCTTTGTTATTTTAATAATTCTTGTTAATTATTTGTTTATAAGAAGAGATTAATTCTCCAATTATAAACAAAAGTACAGTAAATTAAAATATACTTTCATTTTATATATATAAAATATAAAATATTTTTATATTTTATGTTGTATTTATATTTCAGAGTAGTCTTATCACCTTCACATCCTAGCACTATGAATGAACTGATTCATTAAAAACTACATTTTTTTAAACCTTAAAACACATTTCTGTCACTCAAGCAGAGTTAATGTCTCTTCCTTACATGCAAATTAAGTAACATGCAACCACAACGTAACTATGGAAAGATACCAGCACAGATAAATCCAAACCAATGATAAAGTAAAATAGATTAAAAAAAATAGTTCTGCAGAGGAGAGGGTTAGAAAACTGAATGAATCAGGGAAAATCAAAGAAACTCTGATCTAGAAATGGCATTCAAAACAGAGAATTAATGAAGAGCCTTTGTTCTCAAATTGGAAATGTCAGTGCACATGCCTTTCCAATACAGTCAAAAATTTTTAGAAATGTCGTC
>PVJX010038184.1:0-16486 GCA_004027295.1 Dolichotis patagonum
CCTCACTCTAAATACCAAGTTGCATGATTAGTTCATGTCTCACTAAAAAGCTAGTAGACTTCAATGATTTCATGATAATTAGAACTCTCCTTTCCCTTATGTGGGAAAGGAGATTCTAGGAAATGCATTTCTCTGCTCCTCTGCAAAATAGAATGCATTTATGAATGTGTAGAAATGATGTGCTAATGAAGGAAAAGTCATTTATTCTCTTACATCTTTTTTCCTAAGGTTAATAATTGCTTACATTACTCACCATTTTAAGTTTCTATAATTATCATGTATAGAGTTCTTTATACCTTCCCAGCAGTATTTGAAACATGTTTAATTGCATCTGATAACTGATCCCTTCTCTCCCTTATTCTTGCAAAAGCATGCTGGCTTCCTCTTGCTCCAAGAGGGAACAGTGACTGTCCTGGATGCCTGTAAACTTCCCTTTCTTCTTCTACCATATCTACTTTTCTTCTAAATCTTTCCCTCCCCCTTGTTGCTTGCTCCTAGAGTTTGAGAACACAGATGCTCTAGTAGTTTCACGAGCAAAAATACAGGATGAATTAGTATTTTACAATTTAAATATTTTAAATACTTTCATTGTCCCAGTGTTCCATTAATAATGTGGTTTTGGATTGATTTCCAGTCTGCAAATATTTGTTTTCAGCATTTATAATTCATTAGTCTATTGTGTTTAAACTCTTAGCAGTAGTCTTTTGAAGTCATAAGAATTTTGCTTACTTTGTCAGGTTCTTTAGTTTTTGGTGCTTTTTGTTGTTGTTGTTGTTGTTGTTATTTTTGGCTTAGATGTTTTGTTTTTCCTTTGTGGGAAAAATTATGATTTTGTTCTTTTGCTACTGTTCCATGATTTGACAGAGACACAATCTGAATACATATATTTGACAGAGTAGTAGCGGAATCGCAACAGAGTTTTCTGAGTATTTGTTTCAACAGTGCAATCATGAGAAAAAGAAAATATTTTACATGATGATTTCTCTTCATTATGATGGATTTTTTTGGTAGTCTAATAATGTTTCATAAATTAGTTACTTAACATTTAAACTTTTTTAATCTAACTTTTAAAAATTTATATTTTCATACTTTTTAATAATTTATATCTTTCATAAATATATTAAAAGAACAAAATAAATTTTCTATGAAACAGACCTGTTATTTTATGAATAGATTACACTAAATGTTTCATATATTTAATATTTATTAACATGTCACATGTGATTAGATAAAATTTTAGTACATAATTTAATTGAATGTGTCACATTATGTCTGATACTATTATACATATGTGAAATCTTAACAAATGTCTGTATTTTATTCAAAAACGGAAGCACTTGGCAAAACTTTGTTGATAAAAACTACATTGAGGGAAACCACAGCTGCAGTTTCCTTTTCAGTACGGCAAAATGATGTCAGTTCATAAACCAAGGTACACTAGCGCATTTCTAATAAATAACGAACACTGTACTTTATTACCTTACTTTTAGTGACAGAGGTATCATTTCTTTTCTTTTCCTTCTTTCAGATTATCCTCTTTTGATTTTCATCAGTGCAGCATCTTCCCTGACTTATTGTTTTACTTTATAATGTAATTTTTCAGCTTCTTGAATTATCTTGACATTTATCAATTTTCCCACATATATATTCCTTGTTTTAGTTTCTGTTGGCTGTTTTTATTCTTCATTAGCTATCTGGGGAAACTAGGTTGTTCACTCACGGCCTGAGCTGATTGGAAATTCTCTAATTATGGGCAAAACGGAGACATCAAGGAGTGAGCTTCAATCCACAGTGCTCTGAGTCAAATGTGCTTCTTTCATGTACTCACAAATGCTAAAATACTGCATGCATTATTGTTAAGGCCAATTTTTAAAATGAATCCTTTAATTTTCTTCCAGGGGTGAAGTATACAAAGTCTGGCTGGAGGAACCCTGGTAGCAAATGGAAAAAGTAGGTTAAAAGCTTTTCTTGGCCAACAAAAAGGCTTTGGCTTTTATGCTCCCAAAGTTTCTACATGCCAGTACTCAAGAGTCCTGTTACTTTAGAGTAGAGGCTTCTAGCACAAAGCTGGGAGAGATGGTATAAAAGAAGGAAGCAGGAACAGTGGTTTTGCTGTATAAAATGATATCTCAGATCTAATTTTTCTGTATAAAATGTTTACTATCTATCCATTTTCAGTTCCTCAGCTCAATACAGCCTTATCTAGCCTTACTGGGTTCTATTATCTATGTTTTAAAGCACTGTATGCTCCAGTAGCAAATTATAACAATTTTCCCATTTTTCACCTTTTATCTCTGGCTTTATGATAAACCTTTCTATTGTACATTGATTAGTAGTTACATAATCCACTTGACTCATCTCTCCAGAAGCACAAGTCTTTTGCTCAAATTGAGAGTTAAAGGGGCAAAATAGGCATCGTTTATACCGAATATATTCAGCTTCAAGGAAAATACCATAACATAGTGGTGATTTTGTGTTATTGAGCTGCAGCCATTGTTATCCTAAATTACTCTGAACTTTGACGTACATGGTACAAGCCAAGACTGTGTGAGAAAGACTACCTTAGTGTAGGGAAATCAACACATGTATCTTTCCAATGTGTATTAACAAGTTTCATCATGGATCAACATATTCCCTTCTAACTTATGTGACTGTGACTGTTATGTGATGCCGCTATATCCCTCCAGCAATCACCAGTTAATTGCTTAAAAAACTTCAGCCGAACACCCATCTTGGTTTGCTACTTGCATCATTCTTTAAAAGGGAATTTCCAATTCAGGCACACATTCTCCTCAGGCATCTTTAGAGTCAGAGAAAGTAATGTAAAACTGCTATACTGCTTTAATTTGAGTAATTGTTCATCTACTTCCCTATGACAAAAGAATGTTGACATCATTTGTCTCCTTTTCTTTGTTTAAATCTAAGAGTTTTTAATCTTCACATTTCATAACTTTTTTCATTCCTTGTCACATGAGCATAAATATTTAAATTGATTTTTGTACAGTTTAATATGTATTATATGATGAGAAATTCTCAAGATTCAACACATTTTTACTACCTCCATAGGAGGAAATTTAACAAGAAAGCCACTACTATTAATGAAGCCTAGTGAAAAATGGAATCAAAGTTATATGTGATTTAGTATTGCTCAACTCTGCTAAACAAAGCATGTGAGAGGAAGATTTACATTCCAACAGAAATCACACGCACAAGCAGAAACCTAGCATCTCAGTGCCAATTCTCATCATGAAGTGAATTAAATGCACTGCAGAATTGCTAATATTTTTATGATGTATTGCATACCTCATGAAAATGAGCAGGCATATCTTTGAGAAAAATGTGGTAAGCTTCCTGTTCACAGACAAATATTAATCAGTTGATATACATAATTGAGTATGACTTAAATTAACATATTAGCACAAATTTAATGTCATACTTGAACATTTTCATACTATAGCAAGTAAATACTGAATTGCATTTTGCAGTTTTAAAAAAATTCTAAATTGATAATCTGATAGAAAATAGCATTTCAAAACACAGTGGTTTTTGGAGAAGGGACACAGAATCAAGATGTACAAAATTGCTTTCTTAGTTCTATGTGGAATTCTTGGAAGAAGTCACCTAGAAGCTTTTGATTATGAACATGTATTGTTTCAAAATTAACATAATTAAAATTTTATTACAAATATATACCATAAATATCTGCAATTTTACCACCAGATCATAATGAAAAACTAATATTTTATAGTCTGTAAGATCAAAACATTCCATTTAATAAAAATTTCTTACCCAAATAGCAAAACTGTCAAGCTATGAGTGTAACATTAAAATCATCTCTTCTTAGTTTCTCAGTGCAAACAGGAAAACACTGCAGTCAAAATTTTACCTCAAAGAAAAAAGTAAGTCCCTACAAAAAGTCACATTTGGAGAGTCTATATTTAATAAGAACATTAAAATTTAAATATCCCTTATGAAAGTTCAAATCATTAAGCTTTAGAAAACTCCAAACCCTGTGATTGCAAATTTGTCAAGGCAATTTAGCAAAACACACCAGAAACTGGTTAAATAGATCATTTTACTGTGCCAATGTTTTATTAGCTTAACAGATCTATTTATTTAACAGGACCCTGCAGTCTTATAAAATACATTTTATTTGGTGCACATGATGTAGCTATTTAGGGAAATTTGCATACTGGCATTGATTTCCATTCCTAAGGAATTGTCATTTTACTCCATTGTACAATCTCTGTGAACAATATAGTGCAATACTATGTGGTCAGGCAAAATTGAATTTGATATGTGGGTCATTACCTGGAATTACACAGATTTTGAGACTATGAATATATTTCTCCAGATAAACTAGTGTGCCCAAGATTTCTCACATCAACAGTAAATCCAAGAGTTTCCACAAAGCCAGTCTCAGGTTCAAAAGTTCATTAGAAAGACTAACAGAAGTTAGTAAAACACAATGCACTCACTGTTCCATTTATTACTGGGACAAACTATGGATTTAAATCAAAGAAAGAGATGTATAAGGTAAGGTGTGGTGTTGTTATGGTTGATACATTGTGTCAATATAGGAAGGTTAACTATGAGACTCAGCAGGCACCCAGGGTTCTTACTTTGTTAACATCCTGAACCTGTGAAAGAGAATGGCAAGGAGATTTTGTGAGTAATACACCTGCCCTGGAGGAGGGGGTGACCTGTGCACAATACAGGGGAGAAAAAGAGGCTTGCTTTTGCTCTGACTGCCATTGTTGGCTGCTGCCTTGAGTGTGGTCCCTGGTCCATGACACTCTGTCTTGGAGTCAAGAGATTATGGACTGAAACCTCAACAAACAGTGAACTATTTATTTAAACCTTTCTTTCCTTCATTTCATGTGTTGGGTATTTTGTTCCAGCAACCAGAGAAAAGTAACCAAGACAGAATTTGGTACCAAGAGTGGCATTACTGCCATGATTATATCTGACCATGTGGTTCAAGAACCTTTGGGAATGGCTTGTGGGAAGAGTGTGGAAAGGTTTGAAGACATTTCCTGAAAAAATAAACCTGGAACACCTTAGGCTGTTCTGTATGGGAGATTCTGGTCAGAACTCAGAAGACCAGAAGGCTGATAAAAATCCTGCCAGTAAAGACCAGCTTGGGTGGTTTCTGCTGGGCGGAAGGACTACAATGTTGTTGGACTCCATTGGTCCCAGGGTTACTCTTTTAGGTGACATCTCCGAACCTTTCTGAACTCCTCCTGCAAACCATTCCCAGAGGCTCTTGAATAACATGGTTTGGTATAGTCTCAGCAACAAACCCACTCTTGGTACCAAATTCTGTCTTGGGTACTTTACTTTTCTCTTGTTGCTGGGACAAAACACCCAATAGTCAAAATGAAGGAAGGAAAAGTTTCTTTTTTACAGTTTTTGGAGGTTTCAGTCTATAATCAGCTGGCTCCATGGCAGGATGACATGGCAATGGGGCAACACTTCAAGGCAGCAGTCAGAACAAAAATAAGAAAACAACCCTCTTCTCCTGGTTAATATTGTACACAGGCCACCCAAATACACACACAGGTACCAGGGCTAGTGTAGCATTCACAAAATCTCCTTACCATCCTTTGCACAGGATGAGAATATTTACAAAGTAAGAACACTGAATACCTGTTGAGTTTCTCAGTTAAACTTCTAAAGTTCTCACGTTGACACAATGTATCAACCATAACACCCAGTCTTCAGTGCCTAGAGATGTCACGGAATTTTATTATAAAACTCATATTGGTTGTTCTGGTTCCTTGGTTTGGAAACTGAAGTTTCTACATGACCCAAAGTTTCCACTCACTAAAAATATGGTTAGTTTTCTCAGCATCACTCTCCCTTACCCTAAGATTGCTTCAGATCACCCGAACACTTATCTTGCTAGAAAAAACTGCCAGATGTGGTCCAGGATGCCTATGAATAATAAGACATTCCTAGTGCACTTCAAATCCCAAGTGTTTATGTTCTAAAATTACAAGGAAGGCCATAACTCTATTGTGATGTGTAAATTCATTAAAATGCAATTTTTCTTTCACTTCCCTGACACAAAATCTACAAGGTATTGATATCAAAGCACCAAAAGTGTTTTTCAGTTCTCTAAACAATTAAAGCAAATTAATCAAGCTTCACGATGAGATTTTAAGAAACTCAATATAGACCAGAAGTACAGATAAAATAATATGGACTTTGTGACTGATATCCAAGTGAAAAAGAATAATAATGAGACTGCAGTACTCAACCTGTGGGATCTGTAGCTGTCTCTAGATAGATTGTGTCAGAACTGAAACAAAGAAAATCCACTGATTCCTGCTACAGAATGAATTGCTTGCTGATGAGAAAAATGCTCATAGTTCTTGAGGTCACAGAATGCTTCTATATTGGTTTTATGGAATGAAGATAGAGGAAAATAGGTTTGTTTACACAAATATGTATTATATAAGTATTTTATTCTATTGTAGTAAGAACCTATTTTTTTTTTTTTTTTAGTAAGAGAAAAAGCTGCAATTGGAAGTGGTTCTAAGCAGGAGCAATTTGAGAGAGGGGAAGAGCATCTTTTCTGAACATGACTCAGTTGCTCAGATGATTATTATAAGCATCTACAAACTAGATATATAAAATTGATTTTTGGCAGAAAACAAATGATGTGATCTGTGAGATCTCTAAAAGCGTTTGGGGTATTATTAGTTAAAGTCCATTTGAAAACAATTTTCTTCCTCTTTGTTCCTTTCTCTTAGCAGGTAATGGAAATTTACCCTGATAACATAGAGAAAAAGATAATTCTGTAGCCACAAATACTGGTCACATCTCTGGAAAATCAAGGAAAAGAAACAGATAGAGAGACAGCTAGAGACAGAGCAAAGCAGAGACAGATAGACATCAGATAGGAAAGAGGTAACACAACACGTAAGATAGCCCACACATAAAGTAGGATATGATATGTGAAGGCAGAAGTTGAGGGGCCCTCACAGCTAGTGTACATTCGTGGATTTCCTGCATATAGGGCCAATACTATACATCTCAGGTATCTAAGTATTTAAATGTAAAGAAAGTGAGATCATCTACTCACTTCAAAACCCAAGTGTTTATGGAGTTAAAGTTAAGGAGTTAAAACCTGTTAACTCTGCTGTAGAAGAGACTGAGTCCAATCTTTGCAGGATTCATTTGGAAATTTAAAGGATTTTGTTCTGTCACCCAAGTCCTTCCTCTGTATTCCAGAAAATGGACACCAGAATAGTAGGCTGCAATGTCTTGTGCAATGATACGCTCAGCAGAGCAAGAACAATGTCTTGCCTAGTGCAACGTCCACGGGTAGGGAGAAAATAAGAGTTTGGAAAAGGAAACAATGAACACTGCAATGGAGATTTTTCTTCTAGTACTTTAAAAAAATTCAGGTTCACTTCTTGTCTGTTGCCACAAACTAGTGGTTTAGGTGTGCTTGATTTTCCGTTGCAGAAGAGGACGCAATTTTATGACAAGCAGTGAAAGTAAATTTACAAGAGTAAATTTTCCTTTATATTTTATGTTTGCATATTCACATTAAGATATGTATAAAAATAAAACTTCTACACATTTTAAACTTCAGATATATATATATTATAGAAATGTACACATTTTAAAGGTAATATCTGTTATAAAGATTGACAAAATTTACTTGTTTGGCGCACTTTAAATAATGTCTTTGTAAACAAAATATTTGAACCATTCTTTTTCCACAAGGAAAATGTTGAATCTGTATCAAAATTCCAAAAAGTCAATTTTCAAGTCCATTATAAAATTTATGTAACAGCTGGATATTTTCCTCAGTGCATATTTAGGACAATTTAAAATATCTAAAAATAGCATCAGATCTAAATATGATCTATTCCAGTTATTATTCAAATATGAAGATCTACTGAAGGAAACTGTTTATATTTCTGCAAATTGAGGGCATGACATAGGCACAGTAGATATGCAAAATCATAAAAGAAACTGTCAAAAATATATTTTATACCGCACTAATATATAAATAGAATTTTCACAGAAAATTTAAAATTCTCTATTGCTTAGCCAATCTTCACCAAATAGATCTAAATTTTAATGCCTTCTAGACTAAGGTCATCTTACCTAAGTAAACTGTCTGTAAGTAGCAAAATATTTTCCTTCATATGGATCCCCACTTGAAATACTGTGCACCTTTTTATTGTTCCTTAGGCCAAGAACTTAATTTGATGTGGAATTTGAATAAAAAATGTGAAATAAGACCAGAGATATAGCTCAGTGGCATAAGTGTCTGCCTGCCAAGCAAAAAGTCATGAGTTTGATTCCCAGTACCAAATTTTAAATAAATAAATAAATAAATAAATAAATAAATAAATTTTAAAGCGTAAAATAAGATACCTTTAATTTGGGCTGCATTTTGATTGAGATGATGAGAAATTCTAATGAAACATTTGAAGATATGTTATATGAATGTAAAAATTCCTTATGAATATGATCATTATGTAGACCTAAATTGTACCAATAAACTTAATAAAAAATAAAGAGACAAAAAAATCATGAGGCAGAAGGTGGAAAACCCTCAGGTTTGACCAAGTTAGATATTTGCTTAAGACCTCATTCAGTCAAAATGATTATGATGACTCAAGAAAAGTCCAGTGATTTTCCAGTCTGTTTTATATTTTGCAATGTAAGATTAATAAGGGTTGAAATAATTGATACATGCAAAATTCCATGATAAGTTCTTTCACTGAATTATAGCTACACATTGTACTTAGAAGCCTAAAACCCATTTTAGGTCAGCAAAACATGTTTGAGTTTATGGTGATTAATTTAACTTCTAATATTTTAAACATTTTACATAAAATGCAGCATATACGTATTAAAATGTGGAAAAACTAATTTTGCAACTCAGTGGTAATGAGTTTCAAATGGCACTGAGCATATCTGCCTCACTCATATTTATTATTATAATATTTTTACATTTTGTATAAATGAAATGTAGCTACATATTTCTTATGTGCATAACTTCTTTAGCTGAATATAATCCTATGAGTTTCCTTATATTGTTGAAGACATGGTGTATCATTTTGATACACTTCTATACAATTGTATAGCAGTTCTTTTCAATGGAAATATACGATCTACATATGCACAGTTAAATTTAATAATAACCACCTAAGAATAAATAAAATTAATTTTGAATTAACTCCATAACACACAGGTTATTTTCATATGTAATAAATATGAATTATTAATGAAGTGTTTTGCATTCATGAAATATTCAAAACACAGTATACATTTTATACTTGCAGCACTTTTAAATACTAATTAGCCCAAAGTTTGTATGAGTAACAGCAAATAGCGTTACACTAGCAATTCCACTCCCAAAGAAATATTGGGTAGCAGTGTGACAAAATATGTAGAAAGTCCAGACAATCAAAATTACAAAATTCTGTTCCAAACATTGAAGAACTTAGAATGGAAAAAAGTAATGTTGAAAACTTAATGTTGGCAAAATATCAGTTCTTTTCAACTTATAATGTCTTTCAAAATCATTGTACTTTAACTTGTAGATAGTGGACAATCTAACTCTGAAATTTACCTGCAAATTTAGATACTTGGATTGGGCAACAAAGCAAACAGGTAACAAACAGAGAGAGAACAGACACTATTGACTTTTAAGATCTGCCGTGAAGTATAGTGATCAAGTGGATGTAGCACAGACTAGAATAGGCAAAGGGATACATAATTACAGGTAGCTAGTACAGAAATAATTTAATTTATTTATACTTACTTAGGCAGTTATCATTAACTTTACAATCACACATGCAAAAAACTTACAATCACATATATGGATTTTATATTTCCAATATAAAGAAATGCTATATAATTATACAAATTAATAAAACAAATCATTGATCCTTCAAAAATGTAGGGAAATTCACTGAATTACATTGAGCCAAAGTGAAGATATTTAGTTTTCCTCTACATTAATGTATTTATTTGTAAAACCATGTGTTATCTTGTGGATGATTTCATATTTGAGTGTACTATTTTAATATTGCAACACACCTTCACCTATTCTACTAGTGTTCATATGTGTGCATTTCTGTTTCTTATGAATATAACACCAGAGTTTCTGGTCACATGCAGTTTTCCAATATGGTCGTACCAGTTTATGCTTCTTCCAGCAGAATGCAAATTAACTGAAAAACATTTCCATGCAAAAATCTGCACATAGATCTTCATAGCAGCTTTTTCCAAATTTCCAAAAATTCAATGAAACAAATGTGCCCTTCAGTAGGTAAAAGGTTAAAACAAAACTGTATAATCAAGTCGTGAAACATTCTTCAACACTAAAAAGAAATGACTTTTCAAGCCATGAGAAGACATGGAGGAAACTAAAATGCATTGTACTAAGTAAAAGTAGCCAGTCTGATAAACCTATATTCTCTGACTCCAACTATATGAAATTCTGGAAAAGGCAAGATTGTGGCAATAAAAAAATATGCATGGTATTCCTTGGATTAGGGAAGAGGGGTGAAAAGGCAAGGCACAGAAGAGTTATAGGTTAATAAGTCTGTTCTGTCTGAATACATGTAATTAGAATTTGTCAAAATCCACATGTATCACATAAAATAAATCTAATGAAAAACTATAGACTTTAATATCAAGTTCTTCAGTTGTAGCGTACCACCGAGGAGGAGAATATTGGTAATAGTGGAGTCTGTCAATGTGCAGCAGAAAGGGTATAAAGAAAATCTGTACCTTCCTCTCAATGTTGCTATGAATTTTTTTAACTACTCTAAAAATCAGTCTATGTTGACAAGAAAACCAAGGAAAATTTTAAAAGCCAATACAGCATATTCTCTTTTTTAAAAAATGAGAAAAGAAAAGAAAAAAATAATGCTTTTGTAAATAAACAAGGGAGAAGGGTTTCCAGGGAGGGGAGAGGAATGGGAAAGAAAAAAGAAGAATCAAGATATATCATATAAAGGAAAGAAGTCCCTATAATGAATGTGGACATTATATACATCTAAAATATACCAATAAACATAATTTAAAGGATAAAGCAGTTAAAATAATGGAGTGTAATATTTTAATGCCATTTGTACACACAAAGCAAAAGTCAAAAATATTTCCATAAGATGAAAAATATTCAGCATCTTTGACAATTAGAGAAATGCAGATCAAAGCAATACTGACATTGTATCTTGCTTCAGAAAAAATGGCTAAATCAAGAACTAGAAGATTTCAAATACTGGCATGGTAGTTATGAAAAAGGAAAATATATTGTTGATGGGAAAGGAAACTAGTACAACTATTATGGAAAGTAATATGGTGATGTCTTAAAAAGGAAAAGGAAATGTTCCATTTCACCCAGCCGTACCACTTCAGAGCACCTTTCCAATTGAATTACACATCTAATATTATAGTGATTCATGCATACTCATGTTTGTACAAGCACAACTCATAATAGCTAAACTGTAGAAGTGCCCCACAGGTCAATCAGTGATGAATGCATAATGAACATATGGTGCATATATACATAAATGAGAACTATGGGTTCACAAAGGACAATTTGAGTTGTTTTTAGCAAAATGGATGTGCCTTGAGATCAGAGTTTAAGTGAAATAAATCAGACAGGTAATTAAATAGTTCACAGTTTTTCTTATATGACAAATAGAAAGTAGAAGTAATTTAAATAGAAAACATAAAAAACAGATAATAGGAAACATAGAGACTTTCTTGAGGTGGAAGAGGAGCTGAATAAGCAGGGGAAGTAGAGAAAATTAAGATGTGATGTGTATGTGCCAGTTCGCCACCATGACTGTACTTATTATGCTCAAAGGAAATACAAAATGAAGAGTTTGATGAAAACTGTCTAATTTTATTATCTAAATTTTATTAATTCATCAATTGCTTAATAACTATATGATATTTGATAACTGTTATGTCATAATAAATGTAAAAAAATCTATAAAAGTATCATGATATATGTATGTATGTGCAATTGCTTTAGAAAATAATTTAAATAAGGGCAGAGAAAAATCAGTAGAATTTTTAGTCAAACATTGTCAATAGAGACAGAAACGTTTTGCCCAGACTGTGGACCATAATTGAGAAACTAGTTTAGCTAGAAACAGACAAGCTAAGCAAATTAAAGTAATTCCAAAGATGAGCCTCTCATTTTTAATTTACTCAGTTTTTATCACGCAGTCATTTATTTTTAAAGTATTGTGTGCTGGTTCTAATGCCAAAGAAAATGTAAAAGTGATGATCATACTGCATAGTCAAAGAGACAGTTCAACAAATGATTTTAATATCATTATGATGTTCTTTATATAAAAGAGCCAATGCATCTTTGATGACCTTAGTAGTTGCTCTTAAAGCTGTAGATCCAGATTCAAGGAATGGATAGCATTTCGTTCAGAATTTCCTGTGTCTTTTCCTTTCTTTACTAATTCTTCGTGTGGAATATTTATTGCTAAGTTAGGGTCCTGGCTGATTCAGAGAGAAGTGAACAGACTGTCATACAGATCTTCATAAAAGTGTGTATTTAACCCCAAAATTTGGATTTAGAGAATTGTACCTTTGCAAGATTACCTAGTGCTTCTCCCTCCCACATATTACTTAAATAAATTTTTCCTATATTCTGTTCAAGAGTAATACTTCAAAATTGGAATTGCAGCATCTGTGACGTGTTTTAAGATGAGGTTTAACAAAGGCCTAAGAGGATTTTGTAGATGCATAATTCGTGTATTCACTGGAGAATTGTGAGAAGGTCTCTCACATCCAACTGAGATGATCCAAAGTGAGATACTGCAGAACTTGGCATATACAGTCGGACATATTGTTAGAATATGAAAGAGATACATGTATTCACAGAGCAACAGATATGAAAACAGAAAACTGTGACCCTCCAGTTACATAAGGATCACAGTACAGGTATCTGAAACTTGTTTAGTAGTAAGATCTGGAATCTAGGACCAAATACACCTAAATAAAGGTCACAGTGACTCTTCAAGAGTTAAGGTCCGAAGAAAACTTTTCTCTTTCATGAAAAGATGTTATGGTATTAATTTAAAGAGCTTCAGGAATATCTAAGTAAAGTTCCTAGTGTAATCTTTGCAGTTCTACATTTACAGTTATGATGAAAGAGGAAGAGCTAAAGTTTCATAAATTTTGAAAATGGCATTGACCAATAAAAGAATAATTTTATTCTTTTATATAAATAAAAGAATTGGCCAATTATGTAACATAAATTAAGTAAACTAGGGGAAGAAGCAAAGAAGTGAAAAAGAAAATGAAAGGAAAAGCTATCACAAAACAGGAACAGTAAAATACTGTTAGAGAATACACTATCTAAAGAGGAGATAATTGAAAAGGGAACTTGCACAATGGAGAGGTAATCTAGCCAACCTTGTAGGAAAGAGAAAACAGTGTCAAGATAACCTCCATGCTGGAGCAGGCAAGATGAGGGAAAGGCAGAAGCTTTTTCTCCTGTGATTTCTTACAAGCAATTGTTTGGATCTTTAGATGAATCATTAGTAAATCTGACATTGTAAGTCCATTCTGTCTAGTTGCTTTCTTTGATCCTAAATTCTGCTTTGTGGTGACAAAAGTTATTGGCATAGACGCATTTATAAAGCTAAGTCCTGTATTAAGAATGACATGACTGAGTTACAAGGAAAAATTATTCTACCTGCACGTTCATGTTTTAAAATTTAAAACAGAAAGAAAGAAAATTTTAACTCCTGAAATATTGCCTTAAGAAAAGTTTTAAAATTTACATGGATAACTGAAGTATATAAAGATCATGAGTTAGTGACAGATTTTTCAAAGTTTAGATTCTGCTGTTGCTTTTTTTCCTTTTAAACAAAACATATTCAGTTTAGAGCATAATTAAGTCTTGACGAGAATACCAGAAGGATCGATCAATGAAGTAAAATTGACCTTTATCACTTTGTAAAAATGTGCAGGGGAAAGTAGCCCATTAGAGATCTGGAGGAGAGTCCTAGATTCTATATCCATCAGAGTTTTTTTACATACGTCTCGGAGTGTGGAGGTGTACGGATACAGTACTGTCTGCTCAACGGTGCCGATTTAAGATTCATATTAGACCACAGTAAGTTTAGGATCATGGGCTTCTATGTGTTTCATAACTTTATTGCTGTATTACATAGATTGGTGTATTTCTATGTTTAATAGTCTGGCTTTAACACTAAATGATCACTACATGCCCCCAAGAACTGAATCAGAAAGAAGATATATGGATCATAAGGAGCCAGCAAAGGACAAAGAATAAAGTAAGAATAGAACAAAGTTATTCAATTTAGATTAACTTAGGTATGTGGAGGGAAGGAATGATAATTTCATCAATTACTCCTATGGCATATGAACTTAACAGGTGGCTAATAGGTACACTGTTAGTTTTTTATATGCTTGTGCTAGAAAAACGTAAAGTGACAATTAGAAGGCAGCCAATGAGATCAGCTTCTGCACATAACAGAGAAATGGTGGAATAATTAGTTCATAAAAACCTCAAATGTCAAATCTGCTCCCGAGTCTTAGCTTAAAAATGGGAGTAATTTCTTTCAGTATAAAAACGTGATTTATCTGTGAATCACAGCTCTACAAACATACCTAAAATGACTAAATTAGATCACTAGTTGCCTTCAAAGGAAAAGATCAAATACATATAGATACTGACATGTCTGTGTAATTGAGTAACCTTCAGTTTGATTGAAATTTAGCACAGTAAATGAAAGATAGATTTTAATTTACCAGCTCAGTATGGGTTGTTGGAAAATTAAATTGTTTTGGAGAGTCCACATCTGCATAACAAGATTTATTATCTGTAATTAACTAACCTTTAGAAAATTCTATTTTTAATTTCCTCCTGTCAAAATATCTAGAAAATGCAAAGTTAAAAAGCACTGGATACAAGTGACTGCATTAGTGTTGAAGCAATGGAAAGTGTGACATGGATGAAACTGTCCAATCCTAATTAATGAGTTGCCAAACTGCAATACTGTTCACTTGAAAACCTATGGGGAAATATTTGATATCTTTTCTAAATAAAATAAAATATATAAATAATTATTTATATTACAATAAATGATTTACCAGCAATGTTTGGTCAGCAGATTTTTTTTTTTAGTGATCAACTAAATTTCATAGAGTACCAAAGCCAATTTAGAAGCATAAAATATGTTATATAATTAAATCATATACATTAAATATTATATTATGTGAAAAGGACAGACACCAGCTTCTCTCTGTTTTGCCAAAATTAATTATGACAATTTTGATTATAATTAAATTACAATACATTAGGTCTGATCCCACAATAATGTGAAGTATTCTAGGAAAGTGAAATGCAGTCAGAGTTGCACAGACCACACAATTACTAACACCTGGGATCCTGACAACTAGCTCCAGAACGCTACCTAAAGGATACCCAGAAATCCCTTTCACTTATTACCAATGCTATCAAAGATAATATTTAAAGTAAGTAAATTTTACTTTCTCACAGTTGGTATTTCTTCTATGGTTGATTTTTCATTAAATGGAAATATCTCAGTTTTAGAGGAGAGATGGATTTTTTAATTAGAAAATAAAGAAGAAATTACAAAGAAAACATCCCTTTTTCCCCAAAGTGCCAACAAGTTCTGTTAAATATATTTGCTTAGTCACAATGGTGTATAGCAACAACGACAACAGTGGCAGGTGGCAGTGTCAATTTAAATTAAATTCAATGCTCTGGGTGCTGCAGGAGGTCATTCAAATCAGCTTCTCGAGTATATATATGAGACAATCACAGGATCAAGTGGTGCACTTTAGTCTGGCTGTTTTATCAGAGTTCTCACTTCCTCTCAATGCACTACTATTTTCATTCATTAAAGTATTTTGGTAACACTGATTAAAGAAATCCAGGATCATTGTTCTGAGAGATGTTAAAACAAGGAAATAAAGCAGCTTGATTTTAAGCAAATTCTAGGAGCACTGCATTTGTTCATGTATATATATATATATATATATATATATATATATATATATACAAAGACACCCACAATATTCTGATCTGACTACACAGAGTAATTTTTGCAAATCTTTGGCATTGTAACAAATTCAAACTTGATATTATTGACCAGGTTTTTAAAATAGGAAAATTTAAAATATTGACAGCATGCTGGCAAGGCTGTGAGGAAAAACAGAACACTTGTATACTGTTGGTGAGAATGCAAACTGGTACAATTACTACAGAAATTATTGTGGAGATTTTTTTAAAAATTAAAACTAGACATTCTGTTTTTCTCAGCTATTCCCTTTCTAGAAAAAGTCAAATTACCTTTCTAAAAAAGTGAAAAACATCATACCACAGTCATACTGGCACTTCCATACTTTCACATCCATGTTTATTACACCATGATTCATAATGGCTAAATACTGGAAGTGACTCTACGTAACTTTCAAAAGA
>PVJX010038185.1:0-16484 GCA_004027295.1 Dolichotis patagonum
TATATCTATATATCTATATATCTATATATCTATATATCTATATATCTATATATCTATATATCTATATATCTATATATCTATATATCTATATATCTATATATCTATATATCTATATATCTATATATCTATATATCTATATATCTATATATCTATATATCTATATATCTATATATCTATATATCTATATATCTATATATCTTTATATCTATATTTATATCGCAACTCAATGGATTAAAGAGTCATGTAAAACTCCAAACTGTGAAACAGAAGATAATGCAGGGAAAATTCTTCACAATGCTGGCCCAAGTCAGGATTTTTTTCTTATTTTAATATGCAACAGAAAAAACAGGAAACAAAGGCAAAAATAGAGAAATGAAATTTTATTATACTAGAGTTTTTAATCAGTAAAGACAATCATCAGATCAAAGAGACTCTGTATAAGATGGAAGAAAATATTTTTAAACTACATAACTGACAAGGAATTAGTATACACAATAGATAAGAAATTTAAATAACTAAACAGAAATATGAAACAAAATAACTTAATTAAAAAATGGACAAAAGCCTTTAATAGATATCCAAAACAGGTAAATAAAAAAAATACTAGTGTCACTCAACAGAAGTGAAATGCAAAGTAAAACAGCACCAGAATACTCCCTCATTCCAGTTAGAATGCTTGTTATTAAATAGACAAAAGAAAACAAGTATTGATCCAAGGAAAATAGGAAACATTATAGGCTATATGTGAAAATGCAAATTAGTACCCCACAGGGAAAATAGTATGGATGTTGTTTTAAAAAACCTAAAATGACTGTGTGACCCATTAGTCAAGGAGACATTTGCACACTCATGTTTATAATGCCATGTCTTGGGTTTAACCTAAATGGCCAAAAACAGACTAAGGGACAAAGCAGTGGTGGCACATGTCTATACTGGGAGAATATTCAAATATAAAGATGAATCCATGGATGAACTTGGAAGTCACTATGTCAAGTGATATAAGCCAGTCCCGGAAAGACACACTCTGGTTGCCTGTATTCACACATGTAACCTCAAGAAAATCATCTCATGAAGTAGAGTAGAACAATGGTTACTAGAGACCAGGGAGAGAGAGAGAAGGGTAAGACAGACAGAGGGTTGTCAACAGGGCGGTCAAGAGAAAAGGAAAGCTTTCTTTATAAGGAAATAGGAGGAATAAGTTTTGGTGTTTTATGGCATAGTAGTAGGGTGAGTGCAATGAACATTAAGGTGTTGCATATTTCAAAATGGAGAACTTTGACCATTCTTACCACAAATGCATGATGTGATAATTTGCTAACTACTCTAATCTGATCAACATACAATGTATATACATCAAAACATTAAATACATGACCATTCTTACCACAAATGCATGATGTGATAATTTGCTAACTAATATGATCAACATACAATGTATATACATCAAAACATTAAATACATGACCATTCTTACCACAAATTCATGATGTGATAATTTGCTAACTACTCTTAATCTGATCAACATACAATGTATATACATCAAAACATTAAATACATGACTATTATCTACAATTACAAAGTTTCAAAAAAGCATTGGGATTATTACTTTTTTCTGAGGCAGGTTCTTACTATGTAGTGCAGGCTGGCCTCAAATTTGAAGTGATCCTCCTGCCTCAGCCCCCTGAGTGCTGGGATTATAGGCATATGCCACCATACCAGGCTCAGATTTTTACTAAGAAAATTACAAAAAATGCAGAAACAACCAGCAGTATTCGCTTTTATGTGGTCATCTGTGTAGCATTACTAGATTGTGTCCTTACTCGGTGGATCACCAGCTATGAAAATGATTTTGGCTGGTGTGCTAGTTAATCCTCCACATTGTTCAGAGCGTCTTTCCCCCCCCCTTTTCCATCCTTTTCCAATTCCAGTTTCTAGTCTATCCCAGTCCTATCCATTCTTAAAGCCTCATTTAAAATCTTACCTCTTCCAGGAATTTTTCCTAAATTATACTCAAAGGGAACTAATCTCTCCCTTCATGAAACTTTCATAACACTGGATTTATATTTATCACAAGTCACACTCCACTTTAGAGGTGAGTTATTTCTGCACATGTCCATAGCCTTTCTGGAATGCAGACCATCATTTCACACAACAGATGGATTTCTCACAATTTCTCAAACAAGGCACGAACTCAAGATATGCATGACCCACGCATAATGAAGGTGCTATTTTGTCCTAGAGTAGCTATAGTCCTTTTTGCTTTTAGGAATAGTCCTTCTGCCTCGGCCCAAAGAGCTGTGTGGGTATGTGGCTGTCCAACTAGAGACATCAGTGCTTCATCTCCCCAGCGGTTAGTTGTGACCCTGCAACTATGTTAGGGCTGATGGATTACATGGGGGAGTGACGTTTGCAAATTCTGAGTCATCACCATGAAGACAGATGTACCTGTCCAGACTCTGTTGCTTTGTCTCTTCCATTTGAAAAAGGTGGTAGTAGCCATCCTGGACCCGGAGATGGGAGATATGTAATAGGATGGCAGAATGAATCAGCTGCATTATGGCTCAGGATAACCTCAGGGAGCTATCTAAGTCCTCTAGACCTTGGGCAATGAAGGATACGCAAACTCACTCTTTCAAGATGCTGTACACGGTTCCATGGCAGCGCTTTGCCTGTGCCTGAAGCCCATCACATGGTGAATACAACTGGTCTTTCTTGGACAGAAATATGGCTTGTTTTTCTCCTGCCCTTTTCACGATGGTGACAGCTCACCTAAAATGATGAGCCCTGAAGCATTCAATGGCGCACGCCCCTGTCATTCCCTAAGGGCATCCCCACTGATCAAAGTGTAGACTCAGACTTTTGCTTCCTGCTTACTCACAGTTGCTAAGCCATGTTTGGGCCTCGAATTTTATTACTTTTGTTGAGCACACACTTGAAAATGTTTTTAATCAGGAGTATCTTCAGACTTCTTAAATGATAACTGACATGCCCTGCTGATTCACTCCTCTCAAACCAATCATTTTAGAAAATTCTCTTCTGCTGTCTAAATGTTTTTTGTCACTTGACACTTTCTCTGCAAAGTCCCATTTGTTTTGGCCATACTCCTTTAGGAGCCTAGTTAGGCAGTTCTGCTGAGCGCTCATTTTCTAACTGACGATTAACAACAAAATGCCTTGTGTTTGTACATTGTTTAATGCTTTTCAAATCCTTTTCACAACCTAATAGCATTTAATCAGAGGAGCTTGGTAAGTTACATAGCTTAAGTGTTAGTATTCCTACTCTGTAGGTCAGCAGACTTCCACCATGTTTGTTGTAGCTATCAATTATAAAGTATGTTACATTGTAAAAGTTTTTTCAGATAATGAGATGTTTTTAAAAATCATTTCACAGGTCCAGAGACGAGGAGGTGTCCTCAGTATGAGGGAAAAAGTGATGAATAGGACAGACTGTGACGGTGAGAATCTAAAACATGTCCCCAACGCCTCACTGTGCTGAAGGCTTGTCTTCCGGGTCTTGGGCTTTGAGGATCTCAGTGGACCATGAGGGCTCTAACTTCATCCAGTGGATTTTGTGTTGCTGAGTCCATAGCTGAATGAGCTTGCTAGAAGCTGGGGCTTGATGGGAGGAGGGTCCCACATGGGGTACCTGGCTTCCACGGGTATTTCTGTCCTCTGGTCCTTTCTTCTCTGGTTGTTCCTTGCTCTCTCTGGTGCCTGGCTGCCTTGAAAGTAGATTTCCCTGACCACATCCTTTCTTCCACGTTTTTCTACCTTGGAGTTAACCAATTATGGACTGAGCCTCTGAGTCCTTGAGCCAAAATAAGCCTCTCTTCCGCTAAGCTGACTTTCTGATTGGTCACAGGACCGGAACTTCAGCTAATACACAGCCACTATCCCTACTTACGAGGATCTAGTGGGCAGCTGATAAATTAGCACATCTGAGCAGATGTCCTCTCACACTCCCCCTGTGCAACTGTGCCTGCTGAGCCAATTACCATGCACGGTTCTGACACACTGCTGACTGCAGAGGACACGAAGTGATCCCCGTCTGGCTTTTCGGAGCACTGCATTCCTTCCCACAGTGACTGGATCAAGTGAAGTCACGTGAGCCCAGTCTCAGGCTTTCAGTCTATTTTGAAATTTTAGAATTTAAGATGCAGGAGGAGACAGAGCTCTTTTCTGGTTGGTCATCGCTGCCCTGAGATGATACAGTGCCTGAGTAACCTGTGGCAGTATGTTCTGCCACACAGATGGATGCTTTTATATCTGAGAAGTGCAGCCAAGGAAAATAGGTAGTGGAAAAATGGAGAGGCAGGCACTGACAGGCAGGTAGACCCAGAATTTTGAAAGAGAGCGAGTTGGGCCTGATTCTACAATAGTGACTGGCACATAGTGGGTGCTCTTTGGGCCGGGGATACAGCTCAGTGGCTCAAACGCCTGCCTGGTAAGCGCAAGGTCCTGACCTCGATTCCTGGTTTAAAAAAAGTAGGTGCTTATTATCCATTTGTTGAAATAGTAAATATAAAAAGACACTGGACACTATCCTTCGCCCCTTAGCCTGGAAGTCCTCATCATCTGGCACAGTGTATTGAAAAGGAAAGATGATTTGTACATCTTGAATGCATGAGTGATACTATGTTGAGTAGCTCATTAGCTAGGTATAAAGGGGATTAACATTGAAATTTACCGCCATCTTATTTTACCATAATTTCTATCTGTTTTTCAAAATACTGCAAATTAGAATGGGAATAAACAGAAAGTGCTTGAATATCAGGCAGGCCTGTTTTTGATGTCTGGCTTCCGACATAAATAGCTAAACAATGCTCAGAAAATAATAAACACTGCCTTGTAAGATGAGGGTGTGAAGTGAGTGTGAGGGTTTACACAGGACAGCAGACATACTGCTGAAGGCTCTAGCGTTAACTTAATTCATTAAACCAATTTTTACGGAAGAGTGTCTTCTACGTATAGACAGTTTTCACCTTGTGTACAGAGCAGATGAGGCTGATGAGGTCTTTATCCTTAAGGATCTTCGGTTCTAGTGGAGGGAGAAGGGAACAGTGTAAAACAGAAGTGAACAAACAAATAATTGGAAGAAGGAATAAAGCCATGAAGATAAAAAATAGGCAAGGAAATGAATGGGGCTCCAGATTGACCGATCAGAGAAGAGCTTTAAGGCAAGATCATATTTAATAAAATAATCTGAATTCAAGAAGGGGACGGTTACATAAGGGCAGAAAGAAAAAGTGCTCCAGGCAGAGGCAACTGCAAAATTGAAAGGTACTTGAAACAGAGCTCCATGTATTTGAGAAATGGAAGTAAGGGCTGTGTGGCTGCACATAAAGAGGACAGGAGAAAGGTGGGAACGCAGGAGAGAGGGAGAACAAATCCTCCAAGAATTCAGACTGACTGCTACAGGACAAGGGCCATATTGAGAACTAGAAATTCATGCATGAAAATAGAAAAACTACCTTGAAAAGTTTTCAATCAACCTAATCCTACCAAGTTTGGTTAAAGGAAGTATTGGGTGGTTTGAGTCGTGGATGACCACTGGGACTATATCTCCTACCTGCTGTTACGTCTTTGTGAGTATAATTAGAGACTGGAGAAAGTTCTGTGTCGGGAGACAACTCACCGATAAACATCAACTTGCCCACATGAGAGAAATCAGTGAATTAATATAATGAAACCGCATTAAGTACAATGTTTATCTGTGTGTCCATGAACCCATGGAATGTTTTAGAGAAGTGAGGGTGACAATACCTGTCAGAACCCAGAGTGGCTGGTCAAACTCCTTCACGAAGGATGGCTCTACAATTAATGCCCAGGTGCTTTACACACTGGCTAACCTTGAGCTTTTTGATTTATTTACGCAAAGTCACTGATAGGTATTGCTATGCTCTGGTCATGTGGCTATGAGGGTCCATGCAGCTAAAGAAGATGACTTATGTAAGAGACAGAAAAAAATAGACTTCAAAATTGATCAAAATTCAAATCAGGGCCTTCTCTTACTTCTCTTTCTTTCCTTCCTTCCTTCCTTCCTTCCTTCCTTCCTCCCTCCCTCCCTCCCTCCCTCCCTCCCTCCCTTCTTTCTTTCTTTCTTTCTTTTTCTTTCTTTCTTTCTTTCTTTCTTTCTTTCTTTCTTTCTTTCTTTCTTTCTTTCACCAGGAGTTGAACTCAGGACCTTGCACTTGCCAGACAGGTGCAGTTATGCCACTGAGCTATATCCCTGGCCCCACACTTCCATTTTCATAGACACTGTTCAATTTTAGACCTCCACCATCTGCTACCTAGACCTCTGCTATAGACTCCTAGTGGGTTCTCTTTGCTTTACTCTTACCCTCTTATAATCTGTTCTCCATAGAATGATGTGGTGGAGTGAAAATTAAATCACCTCCTCTACTACCACAAATAATTGCCTTGAATTTTATTCCCTCTCCTTTCCCCACGTTACAAGGTGTGAAGTGGTGTCTGTCTACCTCTCATCTTACATCATTCACTTTTTCCATCAAAGTCTAAGTTCCGCCACCCTGGCCATCTGAGTGTACCAAGCACATGTCAAGATTATTGGCCATAAGACATTATGTTTGGAATATGATGCCTTTTTTTTTTTGGTACCAGGGTAGAGAACTCATGATGTCGCACTTGCCAGGCAGGTGCTTGTGCCACTGAGCTAAACCCCGGCTCTCTGATGCCATTTTTTGGATGTCTTTGCTAGCTTTCTTTCACAGTTGCTTCTTCAAAGCTTATCTAACTTTCAGAGACCTCTATTTCCTCTACCTAGAATAGCATAATTAATAATTACTCTCTTATATTCCACTTTTATTTCATTTATAGCAATTTTAAAATTTCAACATAGCACTCTTGTTTTATTGTTGTTGCCTGTCTCCCATATTATATTATGTTCCATAAATGTCAGAATTACTTTCATCTTATACATTTATTTTCTACCCAGGACTAAGAACACAGCTTGGTCCTGTACCATCAGTGTTTGTTGAATGAATAAATGAAATCAAACATAAAAAGGTGAATGCTTTTTACTGATTGTGAGGATGGATGTCCATGATATATAGAAGTTACCCCTATCCATTTTGACATTGCATAGTTCATCAGCCATTCCATTCCTTTATTTTGTGCCACCTATCTTTTTACAAAAATATCTTCCAAACATTGTAAGATATTTCTATGCTAGTTATGCAATCAGGTAAAATCACTGAAAACTGGCCTAGAAAATGAAAAACCTGACTCAGGTCAGTATCAATTTACTCTTTCAGCTATGTTATTTTCTGCTTCTGTTCCTCAGATTTCTGCACCATTGTCTGCTAATGCTGAGGTCTTTAACATGTTGCCTGGGTCCAAGTTAAATATACTGGGTTGACCAGTGACCCCTAACATATCCATGCCCTACTCCTAGAGCCTGTAAATATTTCCTTACTTGGAAAAAGGATCTTTGAAGGTATGATTAACTTATGGACCTAGAGATGAAGAGATCCTACTGGAATTTTTGGGTGGGCCTTAAATCAAGTGGCAACTGTCCTTATAGGAAAAAGACACAGAGAGATTTGAGACACAAAACATGGTAATGTGACCTCAGAAGTAGAGATGAAAGTGATGTGTCTACAAGTTAAAGAATGCTAAGATTCAAGCCAGGAGTGTTAGGGCAAGCTTATAATTTCATCTTTCTGAGAGGCTGAGGCAGAAAGTGTGAGTTTGAAATTAAATACAGGAATACTTAGTAAGAGTCTCTCTCAAAATAAAAATAAAAAAGGGCTGGGAATATAGTTCAGTATAAAGACCCTGAGTTTGATCCTCAGTACTGAAATGAATAAATAAATGCTGGTGTACATGAATGAATGAATGAATTCTAAGACCCATGCAAAGCATGATTTTTGATATCTGGCCCCAGTTCTATGACTGAATACTTTTCCGTTTGACCTTCCATGCTTGTGGCTACTTTTTATGGTAACCACATAAAGCTCTGATAGCTCTGGTCTGTAGTATAGTTTTGACTGGGGGTCACCAGCCTCCTCAGCTTAAAGCTCATTCTGAGTTCATTCTTTAATGTTAGCACATCTCATGACCACACCAGGCCAACTGTAGATGTTAAGACAACGGATACATCATCTAACAAAAGCAGATGTAGATAGTTTCTCACATCACCCTGCAAAGCTTTCTTAAATTTTCAATGTTCATGTCCCACTTTTCCATTTTCTTTCTTTTTTTTTGCTCCTTTCTTGAAAACATTTTCTCCCCAGCATCTTCACATCTCTTCATCTCTATTCCTTTCCAAGTTCTTTCAGCCAGTACCTCAACCAGAATCTAAGAAGTCCCCAGTCTTGTCCTCAGTAGTATGGAAATTGCTACTTCCACAAACAATACAGAAGTATTACTTGGTATTAAGAAAGGCAGCAGTAATAATAGCTAACAGTAACTGGCTGTATTTGGCAGTTTCTCTACGAAATTCTCTTTACTATGATCTATTTCCACCTCTAAAACCGCATCTTCAAGAACCTAAGTGTGCTGTCTTGCTGTGCATTTACATGCGCTTTCTGAAGGCCCTCCCTCTACCAGGGGGACATTTGATTTTAACCAGCAAGTTACAAGAAAACTTTGTATTTTATGCATCTTGCACTATACTCGATTTCCCTCTCCTTTGCCTTATGGTCGATTGTAGCCTCTCATGACAAGTGAGAATCTTGAGAGAAAATGTTTCACCCAGGTGCTGCCCGCCTGCACCTGGTTACCAGAAGGCAAAGCAGAATGAGTGGGACAGTATGGCAGAAAAGACAGCTCTCTGAAGCCAGCTGTCTCTTGGAATGCAAGGTTGAATGCAGTCTCAGGAATACCAGGACTTTGTTTAACCAGGAGTTTGAGCTAATGGTTTTCTTAGGTTGGGAACTGTAGGGAGAGAAGCACTAACCTAAAGAAAGCTGGCATGACCAACCTGTCCCAGCTACTGGGACACCCAAGGGCAGGCAGAAGAACCTGCTAGGTTGCCTGTGGGTGCTGGAACTCAGTGATCTCATGTGGCTTCAAGCCCTGGCTGGGAAGGGCATCATGTGCTGCCTCTTCCCCCCGACTGCCTCGCCTGCCACAGCAGCTGGGCTCAGCTCCCCTCTCCACATGGCTCCACAGACTCCATCGCGTGTGCCAGGTGCCCCTGAGGTTATCCACGGCCACGTACACAATCAGTTACTCTCGCTTATTGCATCAATACCAGCTCTCTTTTGCTCTCAAAGCGACTTTCCTTGTTTACCCCTCCTGCGTCCCTGCACTCCCCTGAGACTGCCAGCTTGGCTGAGCTGTGTGCTCCCAGTTCCCTCTGGGGCCCTGTTTAGCACTTTCTGTTTGAACTCAGTGCATTCTATTTTAGAATTATTTGTGTCCTTCCTGTGCTCTTGCCTCCAGCCCATACACTTTGAGGGCAGAGATTATGTTTCATGGACCTCATAGCCTCCAAATACAGAGCATTTAGTTTTTCATGTAACTTTAATAATGGTTTATTAATCAACTATTCATTTAATACATAACATGTGACAGGAACTTTATAAAGTGCTAGCCCAAATAAGGAGGGGAAAAATCTAATGGAATTCCCAGCAGACAAGCTTACATGTTAATGAGAAAGCCAAGAAAATACGTGTGTGTGTGTGTGTGTGTGTAGAGAAGAGAGGGGATCGAACTAGTGCTTAATGCTAGAAAACAAGTATGGAGACGAGAAGAGATAATGGGAAGAGATGGTTTGATATGGTGGCCCCAGGAAGGGCCTTTGAGATGGTAAACATTTAAACTGAGGAGCCAGCCAGGGTAAGAGCTGAGGGGAGGGAAGTATATTTCTAGGCAACTAGGACTCAGTAGTGCAAATTAGGTGAGGCACATTCAGGGAGTTGAAAGGAGACCACTACACTAAGGCTCAGCTGGTGGAGCTGGCGAGTGGGCAGGGGAAGACGGGTTAATGTGCCCTAAATGCTAGCACCATCTAGCCTTATTGGGAAGTAGGATCTTTGCCAATGTGATTTGCTAAAATAAAGTTATACGGAATTCGGGTGGGCTCTAATCAAAAGACATGTCAATTATAAGAGAAAAGAGGCATGGGACACAAGTCACATAAAGGCAGAGATGAGACTGACACGTGCTAAAGGTAGGAGGGCATAGCTCAGTTGGCCATCACTAGATGCTAAGACATCTCCTCCCCTAGAGCTGCAGAGGGGTCTCTGCTGCTCCCTTATTTCATACTTGCCTCCAGAACTGTGAGAGAATAAATTCTTCTTGTTTAATGCTACCATATGTAGTAATTTGTTATGACAGCCCCGGGAAACTAATGCAAAGGGCAAGGAAAGTGTTTTATTATTAGTGAAATGGGAATCCATCAAAAGGTGTTGGACTATAATAGCAGCTGATTTACTTGTTAGAGCTATGTTTTATAAAGGCTTATCAAATAAAGGGAAAGTCCTAATGTTCAAAACATATCCCCACATCTTTCTTCAAGGCAATGTAACTGCCCACTGACTAAGCATTCTGAAGATTTGCCTCTGGTTGAAAGGTCTCTATTGTTAGCCACCTGAGCTTTCAAAGCATTGCCTTCCCAGTTTTAAGCAAACAGAAGCCTACTTCTGCATTCTGAATTTAGCGGCTTCTCCCCAGAGACATAGCGAGGTCATGTGTTGTCCCTTATCCTCTTGCTTCTAGCCCCCTGAAATCACGTTAATTAATGTTTTCTTTGCTGATATTGCTGCAAAAAGGACTTATTTAAGGGACAGAGAACACACACTTTTAAATTTCAACAAAATTTTCAGCACGCCTAGAAATCACTGAATGACTGGCTTCAGGTGCTCGGTTGCAGTGCAGATTAAATCATTCGTGAATGCTTGCAGTCTAACTCTTGTGGAAAAATAGCTAACTCTAGAAGCAGCATGGATGAGTGGGGAAATATCACAAAAGCCAGAAGGTTGTGAAGAACACAGCCTGATGGATTTTTAAAAGTCTCAGCATTTTAGAGTCCTGGAGAAAGTAATTTCTCTTTTTTCATACAATTGGTGGGTTCACTTATGGTACTCACTCAGGTAAGAAGGCAAGTTTTTCTGAGTAGTTGTTTGAATCTCTTGAACCTCACTTGTTACAAATGCTAAGAACTTTTGAGGGCTGGGATTATAGCTCAGTAGTAGAGCATTTGCATAGTGTTCACGAGCTCTTGGTCCAACCCCCAGTAATACATACACACAATGCATACATACATTTATACACACAATACACACACACACACACACACACACAAAGATTTTAAAACTGGAGCAATAATGATGTTTCAGTCAACAGGTCAAATGCTGCATATTCACTTTATCATTTAAGAAGGAAAATGGATATTATTGATAATGATGACAACTGTGATAGCTGTCACTGAGTGTCATAATCTTGGTTGATAATTATACACATTATTTCATATAATCTTATAAATTCAGGGTAATAGTGACAGTGTGAAATGGGTTCAAATTCTAGCTCTGTGACTTTGTAGCTGAGTGACTTTAGTTATTTCCTTATCTCTTTTAGCCTCAGTTTTCTCATCTATAAAATATAAACATTATTTCCATTGTGGACAATTGTATTAGTGATAATCTTATAAAGTCTATATCCAATTATACAGTAATGCATGGTGCATAATGATGAAGATGATAATACATATGGTAACAATTCTATAGCATTTTCTATATGGCAGGAATTCATCTACATGTAGATATTATTCCTATTCTATTGATGAGAACACTGAAAAAGCAGAGAGGTTTAGAAACTAGTCCTATTCATATAGATAAAATATGGTAGACCTTGGATTTTGCTAATATTCACTGTTAGTGTTCTAATTTAACTTTACTGTACTATTTTGCACAAAGTACATGCTGATTAAATATTTTTGAATTGATAAATTATAGGGAGTATATTGTTTCCAGAGTAGAAACTTGGATCTTGCTTACTAATCCTAACTTGTATTTGATTTATTTTCTTCCTCCAGTGGATTCAGCAAAGATAGAGCATTGCTCTTTTATTCTTAGTTTTGCACAATATGAGCAAAAAGTACTTCCTAGCCATCATTTGAGAAAGGGGCTATTGGCTGAAGAAACATGTTCAAAGTTCAGGTAAAGACCTACTTCTTCAGGAAAGCTCTGAAACAGCTTTGCAATCTGGAGTCCTACAGATCCCTCACTGCCTGGGCTTCTGCTGCTTCTGCTTTTCCTTCTCTCCCTGCATCCCTTTCATCCTCTTTTCTTCCCTTCCTTCCCCATCTTTTCCTTCTTCAGTTCTTTGATTCTTGCTAGGTTTGTAATGCACAATTTGCCGGACCTTGGTCACACTTAAATGCTGTAGAATCTTTTTCAGTCCCCAGAATCTCCTAGCATTCCTTCTAGAAGTTCTCGGGGGAGTATAACATAAATTTGTACAACCCTGGCCTCCTCAGTTTGTGTGGTCTGGTATCAACCAGAACGTCAGAAGGGTCCTTTTGTGAAAACTGATTCTCTGCCCATGGAGAGACACAAACTTGATTAGGAATTAATACAATGCTTCTTTTCCTCTATAAATGTGGTTATTGCCACTCTCTGTAACTCACAACTTCATTTTGTCTTATCGATCCTGCAGGAGCTCTATTTGTTCTCATATTTCATGGAGCCCTTCCTGTTGTAGGCATCTTTAGTCTCTGTTTACAGTACTCATGCCCACCAGTCGCAGGCTTTAGACGGGCTAAAGAGCAAGTAGATGCCTGATATTTTCCTTACAGCTCTTGTTACAAATGGAAATCATGTTTATCTGGTGAGGTTTCTGTCTAGTGCCTATCTTCCCCATTAGATAACAGACTCCATGAGAGAATGGACTGAATGAGTTTTGTTCATTATCTTGAATGCAGAGTGGCACCATCTTGTACCTGGTAGTGCTTAGTCAATATGATGAATAACTGATCATTTTGTTCTCCCGAACCTATACCCCTTATCCAGTGTCCCAAGAAAAGAAAATACAAGTTCTACTTCAAAACAATGCCTGAGAAAGACCTAATCACCAAGATTGGCTCCTGGAAATATATATCCTGCAAATTGACTGTTAATCAGTTAAAGTTCAAATTGGGGTTCCAAGTTCAGATCTTAATTTTCTTTAGGCGATGTGTAGTCCCCATGATATTTTCAAGGAGATTGCAAGTTTTTGAGTTGGGAACAGTATCTTTTTCATCTTGTCTTTTTCTAAGTGTCTGGCACAATGCCTAGCAGAGATTTGCCACTGATGATCAAGATGGCTATTGGCCAGTGAGGAAGAGTTTCCGTTGATCTGCTGTAGTCCTGCAGCTACATCTGTGGAGAAGGTAGCTGAAATGCCTTTATCCTTTAGTTTGTCTCCCCGGGCACAGTTCATACCACCTCATGTTAGGTGCTGAGAAACTATGTGTGAGAAATACAGATGGGCAACAGAAAACCTCAAACAAACTGAGATGAGTGCTTCCTGACTGCCTCCTCTTACACCAGGATGAGCCAAATACTTCCTGGTTTGCCACAGTTTGCAAATACAAAACAAAAATATCTAACCTCATCATAGGAGTCTCTTTCTTTGGGTAGTATTAGGCCATACAAACTTGGCACTGGCCTAAATAAAAGGCAGGAATATACCTAATCTGCCACTACAGTCCATTTTCCAGTCAACCTCTCCCTGTGGCTTTAAACTGGGGGCAATTTATCCCCTAGAGGACATTTGCCCAAGTATAGAGACATTTTTTCATTGTCATTACCAGGGAAACTCTATTTGTAACTAAATGAGACAAAGCCATATAGATTGTTACACATCTTACAGTAAATGCACAGAACAGCCTCCCAGCAGCAAAATCATAAATAGTATTGAGGCTGAGTAACCCTAGCCCAGTCAAGGCCAAAACACAGGGCAAAGGAAATTGCTAAGTTCACACAGGGAGCCTGGTGCCTACGGCTCCAGGCTCTTTAGTTCTTTCTCTTTCCTCTTGCCTGAGGTTGGTTGCTAATTGCCTCCCGACTGCTGAGAGGGGGCAGCTTGCTTTCCTACTTGCAGTCACTGCTCTAGAGGATCCAAAGTCCCTGAGTGGGGTCAGGGAGGTTGCCTGTTTGGCTCCTCACTTTTCTCTGGCTGCACTCAAGGCAGAAGAATCAGTTTTGCTCCAGTTCTATAATTTTGCATCCTCCATCCACACTCCAGAGAAAGGCAGGAGGGCAACAGCCCGTGGTCAGCATATGGTGTGTGCAGCTGATTGCTTAGAAGGAAGGAGCTGCTTTCCACTGACCTCACTCTGTACACTCCCTGAATGGCCCTTTCCCCTCTTGCTTTCTCCTTGGTCTGTCCTGCTCTAAGAAGTTCTGTTGACTCCCCTTGCATGCTGCACATGTAATCAGCTGGCCTAGGTTTGATTAGCTGCTTTAGGCCTCCAAACCTCAATTTCTTTTGTGTATGTGGTAGAAAGAGGATTCTATGACTATGTTATGCTATGTGGGTTAAATAGTCACTCACTTGTAATTGTTCACTACCTCCACAAACATGCCATGAGAATGACTGTGGGCCAGAAACTATACCAAGTGCTGTACCCATTGTCTGATTTAATTCTCACCATAACTAATCATTGAAGCATGGGAAAAATTACTTGCTCAAGATCTCATAGCTTGTGAGTAGTAGAATAAAGTAATCCTACTATTCTAACCTCTGACCTCTATCTAGTAATCTAAAGGAAAAATTTTCTGGATAATATGAGGTACTATGAAAATCCTAGAATTTTTTTTGCAAGATTTTTATTTTATTCATTTAACTAAAATTTACTGAGATCTTTTGTGATTTAATGGAATATTTGCTGCACACTTCTTACATTCTAGAGACTATACTAGAAGTCAATGGTGAGTATTTTAAAGGCAGTTCCTGAGAGACTGACAGGGAGGCAAACAGCAAAGACTGACACCGGCCCCTGCCCCATTCTGTTACAGGCAGCTGAGTTAGAAATATTATAGGCAGTCCGACAGGGCTGAGCCCTCACAGGAGCCAGGTCAGAGGTCCAGATGCCTTGCAACCTTGGAGGTTGCACCTCATTCTGTGAGCCAGATCTCAAGACAAAAGGCAAAGCAAACATACATCCTAAGGACTGATAGTCCAAATAGTTCTCTACCAACCTGAGGAATATGGGAGTCACGATTCCAACGCCCTACAGGAAGAGTCATTGTTGTTAAACATGTCAGCTTACTATGTGACTTTCTTCCCCATCTGTTCCTGAATTTATCAATTTTACCTGAGCAGTTTATATTATTGGTTGACCACAGTTCTGTCCCACCTTGTGCCCACCTTGTGAGTTCCCATTCTTCCCCACCTTGGACCTGTCTCACCTTATGGTTTTACTATATTAAAGTGATTAAAAAATACATAGTGTTTGACAACCTGCTCGGGACCCCTTCTGTCTCTCTCTCAGACAGAAGCTTTCTTTCTCTCAATAAATATATTCTTTCTTAACTTCTATCGTTCCTAAAATTCATTCTTTAATTTTAGAGAATATAAACTTGTAGTGGACATATAGTAGGTTGGGAGTTTCATTCCTCTATATTACTTGGAGGTCCCAATAAGATCATTGGATGGAGGTAAGAGTTTTCTTTTGTTTCATAGACTCTGGACTGGGACTTGTTTAGGTAACAAATTTTTATGCTTTAAATTTTGTCTTTCCCCATTGTTTATAATTGCTTTGTCTCATATATTTTTGTTAAGATAATGGTAAATCTAAGTTCAAACATGGGAAAATTATAAGATTATGATATTTCTTTAATGGGACATTTTTATTATGTTGATGTACATGTTGAATTTAAATTAATTGTTGGCTGAGAGCCTGGAGCTGAGCTCACCTCTAGTTTCTTTGACTTCTTCTTACTGAGGGTTGCAAAGGATCTTCGGAACCCCTGAAGCATCGCAATGGTGCCATCGGATTAATTGGAGTATGCAATCTATAGGCCTCTAGGAGGTGCTCTAAGAACATAGCAGGACCTTCACCCCCAGGAAGTCTCCCAGAAAGCAGCATCTCAGCCTGTCTCTTTGGGACCTGAAACTCTCGGTCCCGTAGAGTGGCCTGGGCTGTTTGGATTGAAAGTCTGTGCAGACTTGCATCTCGGCGTGACTATTTGGGACTGGTAGGCCCGCCCTTCATCTGCAGGGAACTGCCTGGAGATCTGCATCTGGGCCAGGTCTGTTTGGGCCCGTAGCCCCCCCCCCCTTCACCCCCAGGAAGTCTCCCAGAAAGCAGCATCACGGACTGTCTCTTTGGGACCCGAAACTCTTGGACCCGCAGAGTGGCCCGGGCTGTTTGGATTGGGAATATTGTGGAGACTGGCATCTTGGCCAGGTCTGTTTGGGACCGGGAACTTTTCAGAAACCAACATTCTGGCCTGACTCTTTGGGACCTGTAGGCCCTTCACTCGCAGGGAACCTCCTGGAGACCTGCCTGGGACAAAGCACGGTGGCCTGGCCTG